>JANFPS010000459.1:0-14356 GCA_024703675.1 Drosophila nebulosa
GAAAATTGGGTTCAAATGAGTTTCCTGGGTTAAATGACTATAGTAGGGAAACTGGAAAGAGCTACTAACTGATAAATTGCTTTTTGTCATCATCGCAATATTGGCAATGTTAGAGCAAGGAAAAGTTGAGATTGTGTCGGTATCGATCTTAAGTTCGCCAGATTAGTAAAATTTCACAAATTCACGATTTTCTCGAAAAGTGGTTTCAAAATGAGTTTTCTAGGTTTGAATGACAAACGAAAGTGAACTAGATGAGCTTCTTACTGATACATTGCTTTTGTGATCGTCCCAATATTGGCCATCGTTTAGCATGGAAAAGCTGAAAATACTCAATTTTAACAATTCACGATTTTTTCGGAAAGTGGGGTTCAAATTAGTTTTTTAGGTTTGAATGACAAATATAGGTAAACTGGATGAGCTTCTTACTGATAAATTCCTTTTTGTGATCGTCCCAATATTGGCAATGTTATAGCACGGAAAAGCTGAAGAGAGTTCACGATTTTTTCGAAAAGTGGGTTCAAAATAAGTTTTTTAGGTTTGAATGACAAATATAGGTAAACTGGATGAGCTGCTAACTGATAAATTGCTTTTTGTCATCATCGCAATATTGTCAATGTTAGAGCACAGAAAAGTAAAGATTGTGTCGAAATCGATCTTAAGTTCGTCGGATTAGTAACTGGTTACAAATTCACGATTTTCTCGAAAAGTGGGTTCCAAATGAGTTTTCTAGGTTTGAATGACAAACGAAAGTGAACTAGATGAGCTTCTTAATGATAAATTGCTTTTTGTGATCGTCCCAATATTGGCAATGTTATAGCACGGAAAAGCTGAAAAGAGGGTTCACAGGTTTTTTTCGAAAATTGGTTTCAAAATAAGTTTCCTAGCTTAAGTGACATAGATAATGTAAACTTTTGGGATGAGCTACTAACTGATAAATTGCTTGTTTTGTCCATCATCGCAATATTGGCAATGTTAGAGCAAGGAAAAGCTGAGATTGTGTCGGTATCAATCTTAAGTTCGCCAGATTAGTAAAACTTCACAAATTCACGATTTTCTCAAAATGTGGTTTCAAAATGAGTTTTCTAGGTTTGAATGACAAACGAAAGTGAACTAGATGATTTCTTACTGATACATTGCTGTTTGTGAATCGTCCCAAATATTATCAATGTATAGCATGGAAAGCTGAAATAATCAATTTTTTAGAAATTCACGATTTTTTTTGAAAAGTGGTTCAAAATGAGATTTTTAGGTTGAATGACAAATATGGTAAACTTTATGAGCTGCTACTGATAAATTGCTTTTTGTTCCTCATCGCAATATTGAAATGTTAGAGCATCAGAAGTTGAGATTGTGTCGGTATCGATCTTAAGTTTCGCCAATTAGTCAATTTATTACAAATTCACGATTTTTCTCTCGAAAAGTGGTTTTCACAATGATTTTTCTAGGTTTTGAATGACAAACGAAAGTGAACTAGATGAGCTTCTACTGATGCATTGCCTTTTTGTGATCGGTCCCACTTTGGCAATGTTATAGCATGGAAAAGCAAAATAGTTTGCACGTTTTTTTTTCGAAAAGTTGGGTTCAACGAATGAGTTTCGCTGGCTTTAAGTGACAATATCGGTAAACTGGATGAGCTACTAAATGATTAACTTGCTTTTTGTCACAGCGACAATATTGGTCAATGTTAGACACAGAAAAGTAAAGCTTGGTGGTTCGGTATCGGCTTAAGTTCGTCGGATTAGTAACGGTTTACAAATTCACGATTTTCCTGCGAAAGTGGGTTCAAAATGATTTTTCTAGGTTTGAATGACAACGAAAGTGAACTAGATGAGCTTCTACTTGATAAATTGCTTTTTGTGATCGTCCCAATATTGCGAATGTTATAGCACGGAAAAGCTGAAAAGAGTTCACGTGATTGTTTTCGAAAAGTGGGTTCAAAATGAGTTTTTGTTTAGGTTGATGACAAATAAAGGTAAACTGGATGAGCTGCTAACTGAAACATTGCTTTTTGTGATCGTCCCAGATTGGCATGTATAGCATGGAAAAGCTAAGATTACCCAATTTTTACAAATTCACGATTTTCTTCGAAAAGTGGTTTTAAAATGAGTTTTCTAGGTTTTAAATGCAACGAAAGTGAACTAGATGAGCTGCTTACTGATTCATTTGCTTTTTTTTTTGTGATCGTCCAATATTGGCAATGTTAACGCATGCTAAAAGCTGAAAATACTCAATTTTTACAATTCAACGATTTTTTTTAAAAGTGGGTTCAAAATGGTTTACTAGGTTTGAGTGACAAATGAAGGTAAACTGTTATGCGATGCTAACTGATAAATTGCTTTTTAAATTATCATCGCAATATTGGGCAATGTTAGAGCACAGTAAAGTTGAGATTGTGTCGGGATCGAAAGTTCGCCAGATTACTCAATTATTACAAATTCACGATTTTCTCGAAAAGTGGGTTTAAAATGAGTTATCTAGGTTTGATGCAACGAAAGTGAACTAGATGAGCTTCTTTGCCTTACTGATAAATTGCTTTTTGTGATCGTCCCAATATGGCATGTTATAGCATGGAAAAGCTGAGATTACACAAGTTTTACAAATTCACGTTTTTTTTGAAAGTGGGTTTCCAAAATGAGTTTTTTAGGTTTGATGACAAATATAGGCTAAACTGGATGAGCTGCTACTGATACATTGCTTTTGTCATCATTGCAATATTTGGCAATGTTAGAGCACAGGAAAAGTTCAGATTAATGTCGTATCGATCTAAGTTCGCCCAATTAGTCAATTATTAACAAATTCAAACGATTTTCCTCGAAAAGTGGGTTCAAAATAAGTTTTTCTAGGTTTGAATGACAAACGAAAGTGACACTAGATGAGCTTCTTACTGATAAAGTTGCTTTTGTGATCGGTCCCAATTATTGGCAATGTTATACATGGAATGGCGGAAATACTCAATTTTTACAAATTCACGATTTATCGAAAGTGGGTTCAAAATGGGTTTTTTAAGTTTGAATGACAACTATAGGTAAACACTGGGATGAGCTGCTAACTGATAAATGCTTTTTGTCATCATTGCAATATTGGCAATGTTAGGAGCACGGAAAAGTTAAGATTATGTCGGTATCGCTCTTAAAAAGGGTTCGCCAGAATTAGTCAATTATTACAATTCACGATTTTCCTCGAAAAGTGGGTTCAAAATAAGTTTTCTAGGTTTGAATGACAACGAGTGACTATATGAGCTTCTTACTGATAAATTGCTTTTTGTGTCGTCCCAATATTGGCAATGTTCTATCATGAATGGCTGAAAATACTCTCAATTTTTCAAATTCAAGATTGTTTTGAAAAGTGGGTTCAAAATGAGTGTTTTAGTTTTGATTGACAAATAAAGGTAAACTCGAGAGCTGTTAACTGTGATTAAATTGCTTTTTGTCATGCATCGCAATATTGGTAATGTTTAGAGCACGGAAAAGTTAACATTGTGTCGGGTCGATCTTAAGGTCGCCAGATTAGTAAATTTTTACAAGTTCAACGATTTTTCCTCCGAAAAGTGGGTTCCACAAAAATGAGTTTTTCTAGGTTTGAATGACAAACGAAAGTGAACTAGAGTGCCTTCTTACTGATAATTGCTTTTTGTGATCGTCCCAATCATTGGCTAAATGTTATAGCACGGAAATCTGAAAAAAGAGTTCACATTTTTTCGAAAAGTGGTTCAAAATGAGTTTCCTTGCTTAAGTGACAAATATGGTAAACTGGATGAGCTACTAACCTGATAATTGCTTTTTGTCCATCATCGCAATATTGTCAATGTTTAGAGCACAGAAAGTAAGATTGTGTCGGTTATCGATCTTAAGTTCGTCGGATTAGTAACTGTTTTACAAATTCACGATTTGCTCGCAAAGAGGGTTCAAATGAGTTTTCTAAGGTTTGGAATGACAAACGAAAGTTGAACTATGAGCTTCTTACTGTAAACTCCTTTTTTGGTGATCGTCCCAATATTGGCAATGTTTATCGCACGGAAAAGCTGAAAAGGAGTTCACGATTTTCGAAAGTGGGTTCAAAATAAGATTTTAGGTTTGAATGACAAATAAAAGGTAACTGGATGAGGCTGCTAACTGAAACATTGCGTTTTGTTGATCGTCTCCAATATTGGCAATGTTATAGCATGGAAAAGCTGAGATTACCCAATTTTTTACAAATTCACGATATTTGTCGAAAAGTGGTTCAAAAATAAGTTTTCTTGGTTTGAATGACAAACGAAAGTGAACTAGATGAGCTTCTATACTGATCATTGCTTTTGTGATCGTCCCCCATAGTGGCAATGTATAGCATGGAAAAGCTGAAAGAGTTCACGTTTTTGTCGAAAAGGGGTGGGGTGGGTTTCAAAATGAGTTTCCCTGGTTAAAGTGACATATATAGGTAAAACTGGGATGGACTTACTACTGATAAATTATTGCTTTTTTGTCATCAGCAATATTGGCAATGTTAGAGCAAGGAAAAGTTGAGATTGTGGTCGGTATCGATCCTTAAGTTCGCCAGTTATGTAAATTTCACAATTCACGATTTCTCGAAAAGTGGGTTTCAAAATGATTTATCTAGTTTTGAATGACAATGGAAAAAGTGAACTGATGAGCTTCTTACTGATGCATTGCTTTTTGTGATCGTCCCAATATTGGCAATGTCATAGCATGGAAAAGCTGAAAAGAGTTCACGTTTATTTCGAAAATTGGGTTCAAATATGAGGCTAGATGAGAAATTGAGAAATGAACTAGAATGAGCTTCTTACTATAGATTGCTTTTTTGTGATCAGTCCGCATATTAACCATGTTATAGCAGGAAAGCCTGAATACTCAATTTTTAGAACTTCCACGATTGTTTTTTGAAAAGGGGTTCAAAATGAGATTTTTTTAGGTTTTTGAATGACAAATATAGGTAAACTTGGATGAGCTGCTTAAACAATAATTGCTTTTTGTCACATCGCATATATGAACAATGTTAGAGCAGCAGAAAAAGTTTAGATTGTGTGCGTTAATCGATCTTAAGCTCGCCAATTAGTCAATTATTACAATTCACGATTTTCTCGAAAAGTGTTATTTCATCACAATGAGTTTGTCTAGTTTTGAATGACAAACGAAAGTGAACTGATGAGCTTCTTACTGATGCAATTGCTTTTTGTGATCGTCCAATATGGCAATGTTATAGCATGGAAAAGCCTGAAAAAAGTTCACGTTTTTTTCGAAAATTGGGTTCAAATAATTTCCTGGCTTAAGTGACATATATATTAAACTGGATTAGCTTACTAACTGATAAATTGCTTTTTGTCATCATCGCAATATTGGCAATTTAGAGCAAGAAAAAGTTTGAGATTAGTGTCGGTATCGACTTAAGTCGCCAGATTATAAAATTTCACAAATTCACGATTTTCTTTCTCGAAAAGTGGTTTCAAAATGAGTTTTTCCTAGGTTTTTGAATGACAAACGAAAGTGAACTAGATGAGCTTCTACTGATACATTGCTTTTTGGTGATCGTCCCATATTAACAATGTTATGCATGGAAAAGCTGAAAATACTCAATGTTTTAGAATTCACGAATTTTTTGGAAAAGTGGGTTCAAAATGAGATTTTTAGGTTTGTATGACAAATATAGGTAAACGAACTGATTAGCTGCTAATGAGAAATTTGCTTT
Source organism: Drosophila nebulosa (assembly GCA_024703675.1). Taxonomy (NCBI): domain Eukaryota; kingdom Metazoa; phylum Arthropoda; class Insecta; order Diptera; family Drosophilidae; genus Drosophila; species Drosophila nebulosa. Next base: position 5,683 of record JANFPS010000459.1, read on the forward strand.
TTGTCATCATCGCAATATGGACAATGTTTGTAGGCACAGAAAAGTTTAGATTGTGTCGGTATCAAAATCTTAAGTTCGCCAGATTAAGTCAATTATTACAATTCACGATTTTCCTTCCTCGAAAAGTGGTTTCACAATGAGTTTTTGAATGACAAACGATAGTGAAACTAGAATGAGCTTCTTACTGATGCTTGCTTTTTTGTGATCGTCATCCCCCAATATGGCAATGTTTAGCATGGAAAAGCTGAAAAGAGTTCACGTTTTTTTCGAAAAGTGGGTTCAAAATGAGTTTCCTGGCTTAAGTGACAAATATAGGTAAACTGGATGAGCTACTAACTGATAAATTGCTTTTTGTCATCATCGCAATATTGTCAATGTTAGAGCACGAGAAACGTAAAGAATTGTGTCGTATCGATCTTAAGTTCGTCGGATTAGTAACTGTTTTACAATTCACGATTTTTCTCGAAAAGTGGGTTCAAAATGATTTTTCCCTCTAGGTTTTTGAATGACAAACGTAAAGTGTAACTAGATGAGCTTCTTACTGATAATTGCTTTTTGTGTCGTCCCAATATTGGCAATGGTTATGCACGGAAAAGCTGACAAGAGTTCACGATTTTTTCGAACAAGTGGGTTGAAAATGAGTTTTTTAGGTTTTGGGAATGACAAATAAAAGATGTAACTGATGAGCTGCTAACTGAGAACATTGCTTTTTGTGATCGTCCCAATATTGGCAATGTTACTAGCACTGGAAAATCTAAAGAAATTACCAATTTTTACAAATTCACGATTTTCTCGAAAAGTGGTTTTCAAATGAGTTTTCTCTAGGTTTGGAATGACAAACGAAATGAACTACGGCTAGCTTCCTACTGATACATTGCTTTTTGGATCCTCCCAATATTGGCAATGTTATAGCATGGAAAAGCTGAGATTACACAATTTTTACAAATTCACGATTTTCTTGAAAAGTGGGTTCAAAATGAGATTTCTAGGTTTGAATGACAAATTACTAAACTGGATTAGCTGCTAACATGTTAATTTGCTTTTTGTCATCATTGCAATAGTGGCAATGTTAGAGCACGGAAAAGTTAAGATTATGTCGGTCGGTATCGATCTTAAGTTCGCCAGATTAGTCAATTATTACAAATTCACCACGATTTTTCCTCTCGAAAAGTGGTTCAAAATAAAGTTTTTTTTTCCCCCTAGGTTTTGAATGACACACGAAAGTGAACTAGATGAGCTTCTTCACTGATAAATTGCTTTTTGTGATCGTCCCAATATTGGCAATGTTAATAGCATGGAAATGGCTGAAAATACTCAATTTTTTCCAAATTCCAACGATTTTTTTTTCGAAAGTGGGTTCAAATGGGTTTTTTTTAGGTTGAATGACAAATAAGGTACACTGGAAGTGAGCTGCTAACTGATAATTGTTTTTTGTCATCATCGCAATATTGCAATGTTGAGCACAGAAAAGTTGAGATTGTGTCGGTATCGATCTTAAGTCGCCAGATTAGTAAGTTTTTACAAGTTCACGATTTTCCTCGAAAAGTGGGGTTCCCAATGAGTTTTTTTCTAGGTTTTTAATGGACAAACGAAAGTGAATAGGATTAGCTTTCTTACTGATAAATTCCTTTTTTGTGAATCGTCCACAATATTGGCAATGTTAGAGCATGGAAAAGCAGAAGAGTTCACGTTTTTTTTTTGAAAAGTGGGTTCAAATGAGTTGTTTAGGTTTGAATGACAAATATAAGGTAAAACTGTATGAGCTGTAACTGATAATTGCTTTTTGTCATCATCCGCAATATTGGCATGTTAGAGCAACGGAAAAGTTAACGATTGTGTCGGATCGAATCTTAAAGTTCGCCAGATTGTAAATTTTACAAGTTCACGATTTTTCTCGAAAAGTGGGTTCAAAATAAGATTTCTAGGTTTTGATGACAAACGCAAGTGAACTAGATGAGCTCTTTACTGATAAATTGCTTTTTTGGTGATCGTCCCAATATTGGCAAATGTTATAGCTACGAAAAGCTGAAAAGAGTTCAAGATTTTTTCGAAAAGTGGGTTCAAAAATGAGTTTGCCTGGCTTTAAGTGACAAATACGGGTAACTGGATGAGCTACTAACTGATCAATTGGTCTTTTTTTGCATTCATCGCAATATTGTCAATGTTAGAGCGACAGAAATTTAAAGATTGTTGTCGGTATCGATCTTAATTCGTCGGTTGTAACTGTTTACAAATTCACGATTTTCTCGAAAAGTGAGGTTCAAAATGAGTTTTCTAGGTTTTTGAATGACAAACGAAAGTGAACTAGATGAGCTTCGTACGAAATACATTGCTTTTTTGTTGGTGATCGTCCCCACATATTGGCAAGTTATAGGGCACGAAAAGCTGAAAAGAGTTCACGATTTTTTTTTCGAAAAAAAAGTGGTTCAAAATGAGTTTCCTGGCTTAAGTGACAATATGGGTAAAGTGGATGAAGTACTAGACTGATAAATGCTTTTTTGTCATCATCGCAATATTGTCAATGTTAGATGCACAGAAAAGTAAAGATTGTGTCGGTATCCGATCTTAAGTTCGTCGGATTTAGTACTGTTTACAATTCACGATTTTCTCGAAAAGTGGGTTCAAAATGAGTTTTCTAGGTTTGAATGACAAACGAAATTGAACTAGATAGCTTCTTAACTGATAAATTCCCTTTTTGTGATCGTCCCAATATTGGCAATGTTATAGCACGGAAAAGCTGAAAAGAGTTCACGATTTTTTCGAAAAGTGGGTTCAAAATAAGATTTTAGGTTTGAATGACAAATAAAAGGTAAACTGGATGAGCTGCTAACTGAAACATTGCTTTTTTGTGTGATCGCCCATATATGGGCAATGTTATAGCATGGAAAAAGCGAGATTACCCAATTTTTACAAATTCACGATATTTTCGAAAAGTGGGTTCAAAATGGTTATCTAGGTTTGAATGACAAAAACGAAAAGTGAACTAGATGAGCTTCTACTGATACATTGCTTTTTGTGATCGTCCCAATATTTGGCAATGTTATAGCATGAAAAGCTGAGATTACACAATTTTTACAAATTCAACGATTTTTTTGAAAAGAAGTGGGTTAAAAATGAGTTTTTTAGGTTTTGAATTACAAATATGGTAAACCTGGATGAGCTGCTAACTGATAAATTGCTTTTGGGCATCATGCAATATTGGCAAGTTAGAGCACGGAAAAGTTAAGATTATTTCGGTATCGATCTTAAATTCGCCCGATTAGATCCCAATTAAATTAACGAATTCACATTTTTTCTCGAAAAGTTGGGTTCAAAATAAAGTTTTCTAGGTTTGAATGGACACGAAAGTGAACTATAGGAGCTTCTTACTGGATAAATTGCTTTTTGGTGATTCGCCCAATATTGGCAATGTTATAGCATGGAATGGCTGAAAATACTCAATTTTTTACAAATTCACGAATTTTTTTCGAAAGTGGGTTCAAAATGGGTTTTTTTTAGGTTTGAATGACAAATATGGTAAACTGGATGAGCTGCTAACTGATAAATTGCTTTGTCATCATCGCAATATTGGCAATTGTTAGAGCAGAGAAAAGTAAAGATTGGTGTCGGTTATCGAATCTTAAGTTTCAGTCGGATAGACCTGTTTACAAATTTCACGGATTTTTCCTCGAAATGTGGGTTCAAAATGAGTTTTCTAGTTTGAATGACAACGAAAGTGAACTAGATGAGCGTCATCTTCTTACTGATTAAACTCCTTTTTGTGATCGTCCCCCATATTGGCAATGTTATAGCACGGAAAAGCTGAAAAGAGTTCACCACGATTTTTCGAAAAGTGGGTTTCAAAATGCGTTTCCCCTGGCTTAAGTGACAAATATGGGTAAACTGGATGGCTACTAACTGATAAATTGCTTTTTGGGGTCATCATCGCAATATTGTCAATGTTCGAAGCACAGAAAAGTAAGGATTGTGTCGGTACTTAAGATCGATACCGACACAATCTTTACTTTTCTGTGCTCTAACATTGACAATAGTGCGATGATGGGAACAAAAAGCATTGTATCAGTTTTAGTAGCTCATCCAGTTTACCCATATTTGTCACTTAAGCCAGGAAACGCATTTTGAACCCACTTTTCGAAAAAATCGTGAACTCTTTTCAGCTTTTCCGTGCTATAACATTGCCAATATTGGGACGATCACAAAAAGGAGTTTATCAGTAAGAAGCTCATCTAGTTCACTTTCGTTTGTCATTCACACCAGAAAATCATTTTGAACCCACTTTTCGGAAAATCGTGAATTTGTAAACAGTTACTATCCGACGAGACTTTAAGATCGATACCACACAATCTTTATTTTCTCTGCTCTAACATTGCCAATATTGGATGATGACAAAAAGCAATTTATCAGTTAGAGCTCTCCAGTTTACCTTATTTGTCCATTCAAACCTAACAAACCCATTTTGAACCCACTTTTTCGAAAAAATCGTGATTTGTAAAAATTGAGTTTATTTTTTCAGCCCATTCCATGCTATAACATTGCCAATATTGGACGATCAAAACAGCAATGTTAGCAGTAAGAATTCATCTAGTTCCTTTCGTTTGTCATTCAAACCTAGAAAACTTATGTTTGAACCCACTTTTCGAGAAAATTCGTGAATCGTAATAATTTGACTATCTGGCGAACTTAAGATCGATACCGACATAATCTTAACTTTCCGTGCTCTAGACATTGCCCAATATTGCATGATGACACAAGCAATTTATCAGTTTAGCAGCTCATCAGTTTACCTATATTTGTCATTCAAACCTAAAAAACTCATTTTGAACCCTACTTTTCAAAAAATCGGAATTTGTAAAATTTTGTAATCTCAGCTTTTCATCTATAACATTGCCAATATTGGGACGATCACAAAGAAGCAATGTATCAGTAAGAAGCTCATCTAGTTCACTTTCGCTTTGTCATTCAACCTAGATAACTCATTTTGAACCACTTTTTCGAAATATCGTGAATTTGTAAAAGTGTGTAATCTCAGCTTTTCCATGCTATACATTGCCAAATATTGGGACGATCACAAAAAGCAATGTTTGCAGTTAGCAGCTCATCCGTGTACCTTTATTTGTCACTCAAACCTCGAAATCTTATTTTGAACCCACTTTTCGAGAAAATTCGTGAACTCCTTTTCAGCTTTTCCGTGTTTATAACATTGCCAATATTGGGACGATCACAAAAAGGAATTTATCGAGTAAGAAGCTCTCTAGTTCACTTTCGTTGTCATTCAAACCTAAAAACTCCATTTTTTTGAACCCACTTTTCGAGAATCGTGAATTTGTAAACAGTTACTAATCCGACAACTTAAGAATCGATACCGACAACAATCTTTTAACTTTTCGTGCTCTACATCTACATTGACAATATTTGCCGATGATGACAAAAAAGCATTTATCAGTTTATAGCTCATCCACTTTACCCATATTTGTCATTAAGCCAGGAAACTCATTTTGAACCCACCTTTTCGAAAAAATCGTGAACTCTTTTCAGCCTTTTCGTGCTTAACATTGCCGATATTGGGACGATGCACAAAAGCATTTATCTGTGACGAAGCTCATCTAGTTCCTTTCGTTTGTCATTCAAACCTAGAAAACTCATTTTGACCCACTTTTCGAGAAAATCGTGGAATTTGTAACAGTTACTAAATTTCCGACGAACTTAGAGATCGATCCCACCGCACAATCGTTACTATTTTTCTGTGCTCTAACATTGCCCATATTGCGATGATGACAAAAGCAATTTAATCATTTAGTAGCTCATCCAGTTTTACCATGTTGTTTCACTTACGCCAAAACTCGGATTTTTGAAACCCATTTTCGAAAATCGTGAACTCTTTTCAGCTTTTTCCTGCTATCACATTGCCATATTGGGACGATCACAAAAAGCAATTTATCAGTAAAAAGCTCATCTAGTTCACTTTCGTTTGTCATTCAAACCTAGAAAACTCATTTTGAACCCACTTTCGAGAATCGAGGGGACGTGAACTTGGAAAAATTTACTAATCTGGCGAACTTAAGATCGATCCCAGACACAATTGTTAACTTTTCCGTGCTCTAACATTGCCATATTGGATGATGACAAAAGCAATTTATCAGTTAACAGCTCATCCAGTTTACCTATATTTGTCATTCAAACCTAAAAAACTCATTTTGAACCCACTTTTCAAAAAAAACGTGAACTCTTTTCTGCTTTTCCATGCTATAACATTGCCAATATTGGGACGATCACAAAAAGGAATTTATCAGTAAGAAGCTCATCTAGTTTCACGTGGCCTCAGCGTTTGTCCATTCAAACCTAGAAAACTCATTTTACCCACTTTTCCGAAAATCGTGAATTTTGTAAAAACTTACTAATCTGGCGAACTTAAGATCGATACCGACACAATCTCAACTTTTCTGTGCTCTAACATTGCCAATATTGCGATGATGACAAAAAACAATTTTCAGTTAGCAGTCATCCAGTGTACCTATATGTGTCATTCAAACCTAAAAAACCCATTTGAACCACTTTTCGAAAAATCGTGAATTTGTAAAAATTGAAGTATTTCAGCCATTCCATGCTATAACATTGCCAATATTGGGACATGCACAAAAAGACAATTTATCAGTAAGAAGGCTCATCTAGTTCACTTCGTTTGTCATTCAAACCCTAGAAAACTGATTTGGAACCACTTTTCGAGAAAATCGGAATTTGTAATAATTGACTAATCTGGCGAACTTAAGATCGATACCGACATAATCTTAACTTTTCCGTGCTCTAACATTGCCAATATTGCAATGATGACAAAAAGCAATTTAACAGTTAGCAGCTCATCCAGTTTAGCTATATTTGTCATTCAAAACTAAAACACTCATTTTGAACCCCTTTTCAAAAAAATCGTGGAATTTGTAAAATTGTGTAATCTCTCTTTTCCATTGCTATAACATTGCCAATATTGGGACGATCACAAAAGCAATCTTGATCAGTAGGAGCTCATCTAGTTCACTTTCGTTTGTCATTCAAACCTAGAAAACCCATTTTAAAACCACTTTTCGAGAAATTCGTGAATTTGTAAAAATTGGGTAGCTTAGCTTTTCCATGCTATAACATTGCCCCAATATTGGGACGATCACAAAAAGCAATGTTCAGTTAGCAGCTCATCCAGTTTACCTTTTTATTGTCATTCCAACCTAAAAAACTCATTTTCTACCCACTTATTCGAAAAAATCGTGAACTCTTTTCAGCTGTTTCCGTGCTATAACATTGCCATATTGGGACGATCACAAAAAGCAATTTATCAGTAAGAAGCTCATCTGTTCAACTTTCCGTTTGTCCATTCAACCTAGAAAACTCATTTTGAACCCACTTTTCGAGAAAATCGTGAATTTGTGAAGTTTTACTAACCTGGCGAACTTAAGATCGATACCGACACAATCTCAACTTTTCCTTGCTCTAACATTGCCAATATTGCGATGATGACAAAAAGCAATTTATCAGTTAGTAGCTCATCCAGTTTACCTATATATGTCACTTAAGCCAGGAAACTTATTTTGAACCCAATTTTCGAAAAAAACGTGAACTCTTTTCAGCTTTTCCATGCTATAACATTGCCAATATTGGGACGATCACAAAAAGCAATGCATCAGTAAGAAGCTCATCTAGTTCACTTTCGTTTGTCATTCAAACCTAGAAAACTCATTGTGAAACCACTTTTCGAGAAAATCGTGAATTTGTAATAATTGACTAATCTGGCGAACTTAAGATCGATACCGACACAATCTCAACTTTTCTGTGCTCTAACATTGACAATATTGCGATGATGACAAAAAGCAATTTATCTGTTAGCAGCTCATCCAGTTTACCTATATTTGTCATTCAAACCTAAAAATCTCATTTTGAACCCACTTTTCAAAAAAATCGTGAATTTCTAAAAATTGAGTATTTTCAGCTTTTCCATGCTATAACATTGTTAATATTGGGACGATCACAAAAAGCAATCTATCAGTAAGAAGCTCATCTAGTTCATTTCTCATTTCTCATCTAGCTCATTTTGAACCCAATTTTCGAAATAAACGTGAACTCTTTCAGCTTTTCCATGCTATGACATTGCAATATTGGGACGATCACAAAAGCATGCATCAGTAAGAAGCTCATCTAGTTCACTTTCATTTGTCATTCAAACCTAGATAACTCATTTTGAACCCACTTTTCGAGAAAATCGTGAATTTGTGAAATTTTACTAATCTGGCGAACTTAAATCGATACCGCCAATCTCAACTTTTCCTTGCTCTAACATTGCCAATATTGCGATGATGACAAAAAGCAATTTATCAGTTAGTAGCTCATCCAGTTTACCCATATATGTCACTTAAGCCAGGAAACTCATTTTGAACCCACTTTTCGACAAAAACGTGAACTCTTTTCAGCTTTTCCCGCTATAAAATTTCAAATTGGGACGACACAAAAGCAAAGCATCAGTAAAAGCTCATCTAGTTCACTTTCGTTTGTCATTCCCAAAAAAGAAAACTTATTTTGAACCCACTTTTTTGAAAAAAACTGAATTGTAAAAAATTGGGTAATCTCAGCTTTTCCCGCATAACATTTCCTATTTTGGGACATCACAAAAGCAAATTTTTTAGTTAGAGCTCCA
>JANFPS010000046.1:0-96645 GCA_024703675.1 Drosophila nebulosa
AAAAATAGTGAAACACCCTTTTTTCCCCAAACAACAGGCTGTAAGAAAAACAAATGAGCAACCCAGATACCCCAGGGCCCGAAGGGGAAAACAGATGAGGAATTATTGACCCGGGCGGCACATTTAAAAAGATGGAAAAGCCCCGGGGACCTGATGGTATCCCGAAAAACCCTTTTAAAGGGAAAGTTTAAAATAGGAAACCGCGGAGATTTTTCACAGCCCCTCTAAAATGCGTCCCTTAAAGGGAGGCGGTTTTTTTCCCGATATATGGAAGGGGCCAAAAGGCTTTGCTTATACCCAAGGGCAACAAGCCCCAAAGACCCAGCGGCATACGCCCCTTTAATTGCATGCTAAGGGCTGGGGGGCCCAAAATCCTAAAACCCGAAAAATAGCAAGACGGCTGATCAATCCATCAGAAAATCGGAAAGGACGTCAAACCCCAGTTCGGCTTCCGGAAAATGAATCAAAAACCAAATGCAATCTCGGGGGGTGCAGCCCATTGCTAAAGAAGCCGTTAAAGGAAACAGAGGGAGGTGCGGAAACCAAAAAATTACGGGGGCCTTTTAGCCACACTAGACATCAAGGGGCGTTTAAATACCCCCCAAAGGGGGGGGAGAATATAAAAGCACTAAAAAAATTTCGGGCCCCAAGGTAAAACCCGAAAACCCTTTTTCCCGACTACTTAAGGGGAAACGCAAATTAACATAAAATATTAAAAGTTGGAGGGGAAACCAAACATAGCCCCTCGGGGGGGTTTCCTCAAGGGTCTGTGCTAGGCCCCCCCCCTGTGGAACATTATTCGATGGGGGATTTACGGCTAAACCCACCCCCGGAGGGGAACCCAATATATTTTGGATTTGCCGATGATATCGCTGTAGTGACAGTCGCAAAGCAGTTTGCACGTTTGCCGAAAATAGGGGGAAATATAGCAATCTCCTTTAAATTAGGTTTGGGGCTGGGAGCTACAGGTTTGGGCCCTTACCGACCAAAAAACAGAGGCAGTGCTTTTTTGGGCACGAGAAAGAAGGGGAGAAGTGGCCAAAAAAAAAAACGGGTTTGGGGAAACCCTGTCAAATTGGAAAAAATTTTTAAACCCCCTTTATTTAAAATATCTAAGGGGTCAAAATAGAAACCAAACCCCCCTGAGCTTTAAGCAACACATCGATTACCTTTCGGTAAAGGGAGCACCCCGCGACACGGGCTTTTCTCTCGGATCACCACAAATACGAGGGGACCCCCCAAAGCAAAAGGAAAAATGATTATGGGGGTAGTCCGGCGATCCAAAAATTTTTAAAAGCAAAAAACCCCCATTTTGGGCAAAACCCGTAAGATGCGCAACTTTTCAGAAAAGGGGAAAAGATTTAGTGCTCGACTCTGTGCCCTTTGAATTTTGCTTTTGCCCTTTTTAAAGGTCTCGCTGACCCTATCCATGTAATAAACGGGTTTTTCCCCAATAGATCCTTGGTGTAAAGAATAAAATATAGGGGAAACAGGATGCAAAAAATTCCCCCCCCAAAACCCCAAGGGGAAAAAGTTTGGGGAAAAACTCATCACAGTGTGGGCCCGGCGAGGTGGAATGCAAACTTTAAAGGACCGGGGGGGACTCATTGAAAAATTTTTTCCGGACATCGAAAATGGGTTTTTATGGGGAAACCCTGGGGAAATTTTAATTTCCAAATTGCCGCAACTTATTTAACCCGGCATTGGGTGTTTTAAAGGGGGAATTAAACCCCAAAAAGGTTTAGACATGAAGACGACCCCTTTCTGCCCCTTTTCTTTTCGGTCCCCGGGGGTAATTGAAGAAAAGCAGAACACATATTTTTTTTTTCTGTCCGCAATTTTTTAAGAAGAGCGATTTAAGTTTAGTAGAAAGAGTTGGGGGGTGGGCCTACAGTTACTTTTAAAGGGAGTATCCTACTCCCCCCCCAAAGATTGCTGGGCCCCCCCGTGTGTAAAAACAAAAATGTAGATTCTCCAAAAACGCGTCGCCAGAAAAATGCGCGAATTTTAAAGATGAGGCAAAAAAATTTTAAAAACCTTCCCCCGGAGGGAAAAGGGGGGGTGTTTTTTAAATGGTGTGGCCCAGGGGCAAAAAATCCCCCCTTCCCGGGTTTCCCAAACCCTTTTTTCCCCCTAAAAAAAAAAAAAAAAAAAAAAAAAAAAAAAACACACACACACACACACACACACACACACACACACACACACACACTACACACACCACACTCACACACACACACTCACTCACTCGGCTAAGCTTTAGCTAGAGTGGGGTCACAGGTGGCGAATAGTGAAAGGCCTACAGATATGTAGGTTAGCTGCGAATACCAAATAAGCAGTCCCCGACAATAGCGACTACATGGAGGGAGTAACTTAAAAGGTTTACAGTTCCCGACGAAGAGTTAGTGACAGGGCGAGAAGGAGCCGCCCTTCAAATAGGCAACTGTAAACCCTGTTCGGCGACTGTCATAGTGGCGGCCAATAGGTCTGCGCCAGATCGGAACGGTCGGCAGCGAATTACCTGGCGGTAGGTATAAAACGCTATGGGAAGGAACCCAGATCAAAAACCAAAATGGAAGAATTAAGAGAAGACAAATTTACGGTGCAGGGAGTCGGATCCCCAGTACCGGCGGCTGTGAGGGGCGAGCAAGCGGGCCCCCGGGCGTCGATATCCAGCGACCGCAATGCAGATAACTCTACAAGCCAATAACAACAACAACTACAAGCTTCACCAAAGCAACAGATGTCGGAGACAGAAGTGTTTAAAGCCTCGACCAGAGTGTTTGAGATCACCTGTCGAATCGTTTTCGTTGTCACCGTTTAACTGCGACAAAATGCGCACGTCGGATGGAGAGAACAAAGCTATTATTGACTTGGAACAGACCGAGAACCACGATGAGAAAAATGCGGCAAGTTCAGCACTCATTAAGCTTGGGGAAAAATCGAGGAGCTCACTGAGCTAATGACGTTTGCCCCAAACGATAAACAATCGAATGAGAACACTCGTCAATAGCATGGCCTTTCTGCATAAGGAAGCAATACGTGCCGGTGGTTCCATGACCAGTGGTCGTCGAACAGCACGGAACTATACCAAATGGGGATACCGGCACAAAAAGGGCAAGGAGCCCAGGGCAAGATGCACTAATCACCAAAAAGCAATGCACGAGATGGAAGCCCAAATCAGCAACCAGGTGTACTGAAGACCAAAAATGTCAGCAGTAAGCTTCTAAGCCAGTGGATCACAACATCAAAGCCACAGACACTGATGAGACAGCATGGACAACGGTTAAGAAGAAGAACAACCCCAGGAAGAAAAGACCACCCCGGAGCGATGCAATAGTCCTGAAGACGGTTGGTGACACAACGTACGCGGACATTCTAAAGCAGATTAAAGCGAGCCGGAACTTGCAGCCTTGAGCCAAAGCGTCAAAGGCATCCGCAAGACGGCAAAAGGAGAGATGCTACTCATTATGGCAAGACCGCGGACAAGAACACGGATAAGTTGCAGTCTATGGTGAAAAAAGTGGTGGATACAAAGCTGAAGTCAAAGCACTTACTGAAGTGCAACAGCTTGAAATTAAGGATATGGATGAAACCACTACTGCCGAAGATGTTTTCAGTGCACTTGGGACATAGGCCTAACGAAGGATGCTATCTTACCTTTACGCAAGGCATATGGAGATACACAGACTGCGACAATTCAAACAACAGCTAAGGTATCTGAGGCAATACTGGCACTTGGAAAGTTAAGAATAGGCTGGGTCAACTGCCGAATCAGACTTCAACAGGTACCGAAGAGATGCTACAAATTCTCGATTTTGGGCATACTGCGAGTAGATGTCGAGGTAAGGAGGACTGCAAGGGGATATGTTTTAAGTGCGGAGGTGCAAAGCATGCCAGAATTCTCCCAAATGTACACTCTGCGTTAGGAAGGGAAGAAGTGAGACCAGCCACAGTGTAATGAGTATCGGTGCCCTCTCTATCAGAAAGCGTTAAAAAATATGCGAAATAAATGAGATTCATTCAACTCAAACTGAATCACTGTGGGGTGGCGCAGGACCTACTGACGCAGACCATTCAAGAGGAGCACATAGATGTGGCTATTATAAGCGAACCATACGGGAAGTGTCCGAACCCTGTTGGGCCTATGATAACACAGGCAAAGCTGCGATTTTGAGTTGTGAAGCTCGTCGGAGGCAGATCACAGGGCAACTGGCTGCAGATTACTTCGTTAGGGCGGAAATAGGAGGGATTCAGGTATACAGTGTATACATTCCACCAAGCCTGACACTGCAAGAAGCAAATAGTTGTAATGGAAGAGATAGCCGACGATGCTCATGGAAGAAGTCCTTTGATACTTGCGGGAGACTTCAATGGCTGGGCCACAGAATGGGGTAGTAGAAGAACAACCCAAGAGGTCTTTCACTTCTAGAATGCATTGCGACGCTTGAGGTAATACTGCTAAACACGGGCACCCAACACACTTTTCTAGAGCAGGAGCTGGTTCAATAATTGATCTCACCTTTGTAAGTAGTAGTATAGCACCGGGATCACTTGGCATATTAGTCAGAGGTATACGGCAGTGACCATAGTGCGATTATATTCATGGTGGATAGCTACCCACATAGCAGGACTGGAGCGCAACCAGCACGCAGCATCAGCTACAATGTGGACACCCTGGATGTAGCAGCGCTAAATTTTATGCTCGAAAATACCCATATAACTGGCTCAGCGAATGAAAAAGCTGAAATGGCCATGGAAATGGTTAAAAATGCCTGCGACGCCTCGATGGTACGGAAAAAGAAAACTTCACCTTGGCAAAAAGAAGTATACTGGTGGAGCGAGGAGATCGCTTTAGCAAGAACTGAATGCTTGCATGCCCGAAGGCGTTACAGCCGAGCTAGGAATAGGCCCGATTTTGAGATCAGACAATTGGAATATAGAAGAAAAAGGAAAGTCCTCAAGAGATTGATTAGAGCCAGTAAGGTAGATGCCTTTAAGCAACTATGTGATGACGCTGAGCGAAATCCATGGGGTTTTGCCTATAAAATAGTTATGAAGAAACTGAGTGCGTTTAGGCCCCCCATGCCAACGTGTCCGGAACTGATGAGCAAAATAGTGCACACACTCTTTCCCCAACAACAGGCTGTAAGACAAACAAATGAGCAACACCAAGATGATCCAGGGACCGAATGGGCAACAGATGAGGAAGTATTGACACTGGCTGGCACACTTAAAGATGGTAAAGCACCGGACCTGATGGTATACCGAACAAAGCTCTTAAGGAAGCTAAAATAGGTAACGCGGAGATGTTCACAGCTCTCTACAATGCGTGCTTGAGGGAGGCGGTATTTCCCGATATATGGAAGTGCCAAAGGCTTGTGCTTATACCCAGGGCAACAAGCCTCCAGAAGACCCAGCGGCATATCGTCCCTTATGCATGCTAGATGCTGCGGGCAAAATCCTAGAACGAATAATAGCAAGACGGCTCGATCAATCCATCAAGAGTCAGGAGGACTGTCAGAACTGCAGTTCGGCTTCCGGAAAATGAATCACAACCGATGCAATCTCGTGGGTGCAGCACATTGCTCAAGAAGCCGTTAAAGGCACTAGATGGAGGGGCGGCACCAAAAAATACTGCCTAGTAGCCACACTAGACATCAAGAATGCGTTTAATACTGCCAACTGGGGGAGAATTATAGAAGCACTGGAAAAATTTCGGGTCCCAAGGTACATCCGTATCTCATTTCGAGCTACTTAAGCGGACGCAAATTAACATACAATACTGAAGTTGGAGAGGAAACCTACATAGTCTCAGGGGGAGTTCCTCAAGGGTCTGTGCTAGGACCCCACCTGTGGAACATTATGTACGATGGCGTACTACGGCTCAACACACCGATGGAACCAATATAGTTGGATTTGCCGATGATATCGCTGTAGTGACAGTCGCAAAGCAGTCTGCACGATGCCGAAAATAGGTGCAATATAGCAATCTCCATTATTAAGGATTGGCTGGGAGCTACAGGATTGGCCTTAGCCGACCACAAAACAGAGGCAGTGCTTATTAGCACGAGAAGGAAGGTAGAAGTGCAAAGTAGCAAAATACGGGTTGGAGACCATGTCATTGAGTCTAAACCATGTATTAAGTATCTAGGAGTCATACTAGACCACCGCCTGAGCTTTAAGCAACACATCGATTACGCTTGCGGTAAGGCAGCACACGCGACACGGGCTCTCTCTCGGATCACAATAAGGAAACTGATTATGGGGGTAGTCAGGTCGATCCTACTATACGCAGCCCCCATCTGGCATCCGTAAGATGCGCAACTTACAGAAGAGGAATAGAGTCAGTGCATCGACTCTGTCCCTTAGAATGTGCTGTGCCTTTCGAACGCTTTCAGCTGACGGTATCCATGTAATATCGGGTGTCCCACCAATCGATCTCTTGGTGTATGAAGCAGTAAATAAAGAGATCAGGATGCACAAATCCCTCCCCAAACCCGAAGGAGAACAGTGCGCGAAGACTGCATCACAGTGTGGCAGGCGAGGTGGAATGCAACTGACAAAGGACGGTGGACTCATAGACTTATTCCGGACATCAAAATGGGTGTATAGGAAGCATGGGGAAGTTGATTACTACTTGACGCAACTTATGACTGACATGGAGTGTTTAAGCACTACCTAAATAGGTTTAGACATGAAGACGACCCGTACTGCACTTACTGCGGTCCGGGTATAATTGAAGACGCAGAACACATATTTTTTGTCTGTCCGCAATTTGAAGAAGAGCGATCAGAGTTGAGTAGAAGAGTTGGGAGGGTGCCTACAGTTACTTCAATGGTAGATATCCTACTCAGCTCAGAAGATTGTGTAACACGACATGTATGATTCTCCAAAAACTGCGTCGCGCAGAAAGACAGCGCAGAATTCAAAGATGAGGCAATAGGCTCCTCCCCCTCCGCGAAGTTATACCTTATGGTAGTTCGGCGGAGGGAAACGGAGGACGGATGGGTGGTGTGAGCCGAGAGGCAAGTCGCACACTTCGGCTTTCAACGCTTTTTGCCACCTAGAAAAAAAAAAAAAAAAAAAAACACACACACCACACAAAACACACACACACACACACACACACACACACACACACACACACACACACATACACAACACACACACTCACTCGGCTAAGCTTAGGCTAGAGTGGGGGTCACAGGTGGCGAATAGTGAAAGGCCTACAGATATGTAGGTTAGCTGCGAATACCAAATAAGCAGTCCCCGACCAATAGCGACTAGCATGGAGGGAGTAACTTAAAAGGTTACAGTTCCCGACGAAGAGTTAGTGACAGGGCGGAAGGAGCCGCCCTTCAAATAGGCAACTGTAAACCCTGTTCGGCGACTGTCCATAGTGGCGGCCAATAGGTCTGCGCCAGATCGGAACGGTCGGCAGCGAATATTACCTGCGGTAGGTATAAAACGCTATGGGAAGGAACCCAGATCAAAAACCAAAATGGAAGAATTAAGAGAAGACAAATTTACGGTGCAGGGAGTCGGATCCCAGTACCGGCGGCTGTGAGTGGCGAGCAAGCGGGCCCCCGGGCGTCGATATCCAGCGACCGCAATGCTACAGTGGTGGTAGACTTGGCCACGGTAGCAGATAACTCTACAAGCCAATAACAAACAACTACAATGCTTCACCAAAGCACAGATGTCGGAGACAGAAGTGTTTAAAGCCTCGACCAGAGTGTTGAGATCACCTGTCAGGAAATAGTTTTCGTTGTCACCGTTTAACTGCGACAAAATGCGCACGTCGACTTGGAACAGACCGAGAACCACGATGAGAAAAATGCGGCAAGTTCAGCACTCATTAAGCTTGGGGAAAAATCGAGGAGCTCACTGAGCTAATGACGTTGCCCCAACGAACGATAAACAATCGAATGAGAACACTCGTCAATAGCATGGCCTTTCTGCATAGGAAGCAATACGTGCCAACCGAAGCAACCGACACCGGTGGTTCCATGACCAGTGGTCGTCGAACAGCACGGAACTATACCAAATGGGGATACCGGTACAAAAAGGGCAAGGAGCCCAGGGCAAGATGCAGTAATCACCCAAAAAGAGATGGAAGCCCCAAATCAGCAACCAGGTGTACTGAAGACCAAAAATGTCAGCAGTAAAGCTTCTAAACCAGTGGATCACAACATCAAAGCCACAGACACTGATGAGACAGCATGGACAACGGTTAAGAAGAAGAACAACCCCAGGAAGAAAAGACCACCCCGGAGCGATGCAATGTCCTGAAGACGGTTGGTGACACACGTACGCGGACATTCTAAAGCAGATTAAAATCGAGCCAGAACTTGCAGCCTTGAGCCAAAGCGTCAAAGGCATCCGCAAGACGCAAAAGGAGAGATGCTACTCATTATGAGCAAGACCGCGGACAAGAACACGGATAAGTTGCAGTCTATGGTGAAAAAAGTGGTGGGATACAAAGCTGAAGTCAAAGCACTTACTGAAGTGCAACAGCTTGAAATTAAGGATATGGATGAAACCACTACTGCCGAAGATGTTTTCAGTGCACTTAAGGCAAAACTTGGGACAAAAGGCCTAACGAAGGATGCTATCTTACCCTTACGAAAGGCATATGGAGATACACAGACTGCGACAATTCAAACAAAAAGCTAAGGTATCTGAGGCAATACTGCACTTGGAAAGTTTTAAGAATAGGCTGGGTCAACTGCCGAATCAGACTTCAACAGGTACCGAAGAGATGCTACAATGTCTCGTTTTTGGGGCATACTGCGAGTAGATGTCGAGGTAAGGAGGACTGCAAGGGGATATGTTTTAAGTGCGGAGGTGCAAATCACCAAGCTAAAGCATGCCAGAATTCTCCCAAATGTACACTCTGCGTTAGGAAGGGAAGAAGTGAGACCAGCCACAGTGTGATGAGTATCGGGTGCCCTCTCTATCAGAAAGCGTTAAAAAATATGCGAAATAAAGGAGATTCATTCAACTCAATCTGAATCACTGTGGGGTGGCGCAGGACCTACTGACGCAGACCATTCAAGAGGAGCACATAGATGTGGCTATTATAAGCGAACCATACGGGAAGTGTCCGAACCCTGTTGGGCCTATGATCACACAGGCAAAGCTGCGATTTTGAGTTGCGGAGCTCGTCGGGGGCAGATCACAGGGCAACTGGCTGCAGATTACTTCGTTAGGGCGGAAATAGGGGGGATTCAGGTATACAGTGTATACATTCCACCAAGCCTGACACTGCAAGAAGCAACTAGTGTAATGGAAGAGATAGCCGACGATGCTCATGGAAGAAGTCCTTTGATACTTGCGGGAGACTTCAATGCCTGGGCCACAGAATGGGGTAGTAGAAGAAACAACCCAAGAGGTCTTTCACTTCTAGAATGCATTGCGACGCTTGAGGTAATACTGCTAAACACGGGCACCCAACACACCTTTTCTAGAGCAGGAGCTGGTTCAATAATTGATCTCACCTTTGTAAGTAGTAGTATAGCACCGGGATCAACTTGGCATATTAGTCAGAGGTATACGGGCAGTGACCATAGTGCGATTATATTCATGGTGGATAGCTACCCACATAGCAGGACTGGAGCGCAACCAGCACGCAGCATCAGCTACAATGTGGACACCCTGGATGTAGCAGCGCTAAATTTTATGCTCGAAAATACCCATATAACTGGCTCAGCGAATGAAAAAGCTGAAATGGCCATGGAAATGGTTAAAAATGCCTGCGACGCCTCGATGGTACGGAAGAAGAAAACTTCACCTTGGCATAAAGAAGTATACTGGTGCTGAATGCTTGCATGCCCGAAGGCGTTACAGCCGAGCTAGGAATAGGCCCGATTTTGAGATCAGACAAGTGAAATATAGAAGAAAAAGAAAAGTCCTCAAGAGATTGATTAGAGCCAGTAAGGTAGATGCCTTTAAGCAACTATGTGATGACGCTGAGCGAAATCCATGGGGTTTTGCCTATAAAATAGTTATGAAGAAACTGAGTGCGTTTAGGCCCCCCATGCCAACGTGTCCGGAACTGATGAGCAAAATAGTGCACACACTCTTTCCCCAACAACAGGCTGTAAGACAAACAAATGAGCAACACCAAGATGATCCAGGGACCGAATGGGCAACAGATGAGGAAGTATTGACACTGGCTGGCACACTTAAGATGGTAAAGCACCGGGACCTGATGGTATAACCGAACAAAGCTCTTAAGGAAGCTAAAATAGGTAACGCGGAGATGTTCACAGCTCTCTACAATGCGTGCTTGAGGGAGGCGGTATTTCCCGATATATGGAAGTGCCAAAGGCTTGTGCTTATACCCAAGGGCAACAAGCCTCCAGAAGACCCAGCGGCATATCGTCCCTTATGCATGCTAGATGCTGCGGGCAAAATCCTAGAACGAATAATAGCAAGACGGCTCGATCAATCCATCAGAGAGTCAGGAGGACTGTCAGAACTGCAGTTCGGCTTCCGGAAAATGAGATCAACACCGATGCAATCTCGTGGTGCAGCACATTGCTCAAGAGCCGTTAAAGGCACTAGATGGAGGTGCGGCACCAAAAATACTGCCTAGTAGCCACACTAGACATCAAGAATGCCTTTAATACTGCCAACGGGGGGAGAATTATAGAAGCACTGGAAAAATTTCGGGTCCCAAGGTACATCCGTAATCTCATTTCGAGCTACTTAAGGGGACGCCAAATTAACATACAATACTGAAGTTGGAGGGGAAAACCTACATAGTCTCAGGGGGAGTTCCTCAGGGTCTGTGCTAGGACCCCACCTGTGGAACATTATGTACGATGGCGTACTACGGCTCAACAAAACCGGATGGAACCAATATAGTTGGATTTGCCGATGATATCGCTGTAGTGACAGTCGCAAAGCAGCTGCACGATGCCGAAAATAGGTGCAATATAGCAATCTCCATTATTAAGGATTGGCTGGGAGCTACAGGATTGGCCTTAGCCGACCACAAAACAGGGGCGAGTGCTTATTAGCACGAGAAAGAAGGTAGAAGTGGCAAAAATACGGGTTGGAGACCATGTCATTGAGTCTAAACCATGTATTAAGTATCTAGGAGTCATACTAGACCATCGCCTGAGCTTTAAGCAACACATCGAATACGCTTGCGGTAAGGCAGCACACGGGCTCTCTCTCGGATCACCACAAATACGAGGGGACCCAAGCAACAGCGAAGGAAACTGATTATGGGGGTAGTCAGGTCGATCCTACTATACGCAGCCCCCATCTGGGCATCCGTAAGATGCGCAACTTACAGAAGAGGAAATAGAGTCAGTGCATCGACTCTGTGCCCTTAGAATGTGCTGTGCCTTTCGAACGGTCTCAGCTGACGCTATCCATGTAATAGCGGGTGTCCCACCAATAGATCTCTTGGTGTATGAAGCAGTAAAATATAGAGATCAGGATGCACAAATCCCCCCCCAAACCCGAAGGAGAACAGTGCGCGAAGACTGCATCACAGTGTGGCAGGCGAGGTGGAATGCAACTGACAAAGGACGGTGGACTCATAGACTTTTTCCCGGACATCAGAAAATGGGTGTATAGGAAGCATGGGAAGTTGATTACTACTTGACGCAACTTATGACTGGACATGAGTGTTTAAGCACTACCTAAATAGGTTTAGACATGAAGACGACCGTACTGCACTTACTGCGGTCCGGGTATAATTGAAGACGCAGAACCCATATTTTTTGTCTCTCCGCAATTTGAAGAAGAGCGATCAGAGTTGAGTAGAAGAGTTGGGAGGGTGCCTACAGTTACTTCAATGGAAGATGTCCTACTCAGCTCAGAAGATTGTGATGTATGATTCTCCAAAAACTGCGTCGCACAGAAAGACTGCGCAGAATTCAAAGATGAGGCAATGGGCCCCTCCCCCTCCGCGAAGTTATACCTTACGGTAGTTCCGCGGAGGGAAACGGAGGACGGTGGGTGTTTAGTGGTGTGAGCCGAGAGGCAAGTCCCACACTTCGGCTTTCAACGCTTTTTGCCACCTAGAAAAAAAAAAAAAAAAAAAAAAAAAAAACACACACACACACACCCACACACCAAAAAACACACACACACCACTCCTCGGCTAAGCTTAGGCTAGAATGGGGGTCACAGGTGGGGGATAGTGAATGGCCCACAGATATGTAGGTTAGCTGCGAATACCAAATAAGCAGTCCCCGACCAATAGCGACTAGCATGGAGGGAGTAACTTAAAAGGTTACAGTTCCCGACGAAGAGTTAGTGACAGGGCGAGAAGGAGCCGCCCTTCAAATAGGCAACTGTAAACCCTTTTTCGGCGACTGTCCATAGTGGGCGGCCAATAGGTCTGCGCCAGATCGGAACGGTCGGCAGCGAATATTACCTGGCGGTAGGTATAAAACGCTATGGGAAGGAACCCAGATCAAAAAACCAAAATGGAAGAATTAGAGAAGACAAATTTACGGTGCAGGGAGTCGGATCCCCAGTACCGGCGGCTGTGAGGGGCGAGCAAGGGGGCCCCCGGCGTCGATATCCAGCGACCGCAATGCTACAGTGGTGGTAGACTTGGCCACGGTAGCAGATAACTTTACAAGCCACAAAACCTACAAGCTTCACCAAAGCAACAGATGTCGGAGACAGAAGTGTTTAAAGCCTCGACCAGAGTGTTGAGATCACCTGTCAGGAAATCGTTTTCGTTGTCACCGTTAACTGCGACAAAATGCGCACGTCGGATGGAGGAAACAAAGCTATTATTGACTTGGAACAGACCGAGAACCACGATGGAAAAATGCGGCAGTCAGCACTCTTAAGCTTGGGGAAAAAATCGGAGCTCACTGAGCTAATGACGTTGCCCCAACGAACGAAAAACAATCGAATGAGAACTCTCGTCAATAGCATTGCCTTTCTGCGTAAGGAAGCAATACGTGCCAACCGGAAGCAACCGACACCGGGGGTTCAAGACCAGTGGTCGTGGAACAGCACGGAACTATACCAAATGGGGATACCGGCACAAAAAGGGCAAGGAGCCCAGGGCAAGATGCAGTAATCACCAAAAAAGCAATGCACGAGATGAAGCCCCAAATCAGAACCAGGTGTACTGAAGACCAAAAATGTCAGCAGTAAAGCTTCTAAGCCAGTGGATCACAACATCAAAGCCACAGACACTGATGAGACAGCATGGACAACGGTTAAGAAGAAGAACAACCCCAGAGAAAAGACCACCCCGGAGCGATGCAATAGTCCTGAAGACGTTGGTGACACAACGTACGGCGATATTCTTAAGCAGATTAAAAGCGAGCCGGAACTTGCAGCCTTGAGCCAAAGCGTCAAAGGCATCCGCAAGACGGCAAAAGGAGAGATGCTACTCATTATGAGCAAGACCGCGGACGAGAACAGGGATAAGTTGCAGTCTATGGTTAAAAGTGGTGGGAAACAAAGTTGAAGTCAAAGCACTTTCTGAAGTGCAAAAGCTTGAAATTAAGGATATGGATGAAATCACTACTTCCGAAATTGTTTTCAGTGCACTTAAGGCAAAACTTGGGGACATAGGCCTAACGAAGGATGCTATCTTACCCTTACGAAGGCATATGGTGATACACAGACTGCGAAATTCAAACAACAGCTAAGGTATCTGAGGCAATACTGCACTTGGAAAGTTAAAAATAGGCGGGGTCAACTGCCAAATCAGACTTAACAGGTACCGAAGAGATGCTACAAATGTCTCGATTTTGGGCATACTGCGAGTAGATGTCGAGGTAAGGAGGACTGCAAGGGAATATGTTTTAAGTGCGGAGGTGCAAATCACCAAGCTAAAGCATGCCAAATTCTCCCAAATGTACACTCTGCGTTGGGAAAGGGAAGAAGTGAGACCAGCCACAGTGTGATGAGTATCGGGTGCCCTCTCTATCAGAAGCGTTAAAAATATGCGAAATAAATGAGATTCATTCAACTAAATCTGAATCACTGTGGGTGGCGCAGGACCTACTGACGCAGACCATTCAAGAGGAGCACATAGATGTGGCTATTATAAGCGAACCATACGGGAAGTGTCCGAACCCCTGTTGGGCCTATGATAACACAGGCAAAGCTGCTATTTTGAGTTGTGGAGCTCGTCGGAGGCAGATCACAGGGCAACTGGCTGCAGATTACTTCGTTAGGGCGGAAATAGGGGGATTCAGGTATACAGTGTATACATTCCACCAAGCCTGACACTGCAAGAAGCAACTAGTGTAATGGAAGAGATAGCCGACGATGCTCATGGAAGAAGTCCTTTGATACTTGCGGGAGACTTCAATGCCTGGGCCACAGAATGGGGTAGTAGAAGAAACACCCAAGAGGTCTTTCACTTCTAGAATGCATTGCGACGCTTGAGGTAATACTGCTGAACACGGCACCCAACACACCTTTTCTAGAGCAGGAGCTGGTTCAATAATTGATCTCACCTTTGTAAGTAGTAGTATAGCACCGGATCAACTTGGCATATTAGTCAGAGTATACGGGCAGTGACCATAGTGCGATTATATTCATGGTGGATAGCTACCCACATAGCAGGACTGGAGCGCAACCAGCACGCAGCATCAGCTACAATGTGGACACCCTGGATGTAGCAGCGCTAAATTTTATGCTCGAAAATACCCATATAACTGGCTCAGCGAATGAAAAAGCTGTAATGGCCATGGAAATTGTTAAAAATGCTTGCGACGCCTCGATGGTAACTTCACCTTGGCATAAAGAAGTATACTGGTGCTGAATGCTTGCATGCCCGAAGGCGTTACAGCCGAGCTAGGAATAGGCCCGATTTTGAGATCAGACAATTGGAATATAGAAGAAAAAGGAAAGTCCTCAAGAGATTGATTAGAGCCAGTAAGGTAGATGCCTTTAAGCAACTATGTGATGACGCTGAGCGAAATCCATGGGTTTTTGCCTATAAAATAGTTTATGAAGAAACTGAGTGCGTTTAGGCCCCCCATGCCAACGTGTCCGGAACTGATGAGCAAAATAGTGCACACTACTCTTTCCCCAACAACAGGCTGTAAGACAAACAAATGAGCACACCAAGATGATCCAGGGACCGAATGGGCAACAGATGAGGAAGTATTGACACTGGCTGGCACACTTAAAGATGGTAAAGCACCGGGACCTGATGGTATACCGAACAAAGCTCTTAAGGAAGCTAAAATAGGTAACGCGGAGATGTTCACAGCTCTCTACAATGCGTGCTTGAGGAGGCGGTATTTCCCGATATATGGAAGTGCCAAAGGCTTGTGCTTATACCCAGGGCAACAAGCCTCCAGAAGACCCAGCGGCTATCGTCCCTTATGCATGCTAGATGCTGCGGGCAAAATCCTAGAACGAATAATAGCAAGACGGCTACGATCATCCATCAGAGAGTCAGGAGGACTGTCAGAACTGCAGTTCGGCTTCCGGAAATGAGATCAACAACCGATGCAATCTCGTGGGTGCACACATTGCTCAAGAAGCCGTTAAAGCACTAGATGGAGGTGCGGCACCAAAAATACTGCCTAGTAGCCACACTAGACATCAAGAATGCGTTTAATACTGCCAACTGGGGGAGAATTATAGAAGCACTGGAAAAATTTCGGTCCCAAGGTACATCCGTAATCTCATTTTCGAGCTACTTAAGCGGACGCAAATTAACATACAATACTGAAGTTGAGAGGAAACCTACATAGTCTCAGGGGGAGTTTCCTCAAGGGTCTGTGCTAGGACCCCACCTGTGGAACATTATGTACGATGGCGTACTACGGCTCAACACACCGGATGGAACCAATATAGTTGGATTTGCCGATGATATCGCTGTAGTGACAGTCGCAAAGCAGCTGCACGATGCCGAAAATAGGTGCAATATAGCAATCTCCATTATTAAGGATTGGCTGGGAGCTACAGACTTGGCCTTAGCCGACCAAAAAACAGAGGCAGTGCTTATTAGCACGAGAAAGAAGGTAGAAGTGGCAAAAATACGGGTTGGAGACCATGTCATTGAGTCTAAACCATGTATTAAGTATCTAGGAGTCATACTAGACCACGCCTGAGCTTTAAGCAACACATCGATTACGCTTGCGGTAAGGCAGCACACGCGACACGGGCTCTCTCTCGGATCACCACAAATACGAGGGGACCCAAGCAACAGCGAAGGAAACTGATTATGGGGGTAGTCAGGTCGATCCTACTATACGCAGCCCCCATCTGGGCATCCGTAAGATGCGCAACTTACAGAAGAGGAATAGAGTCAGTGCATCGACTCTGTGCCCTTAGAATGTGCTGTGCCTTTCGAACGGTCTCAGCTGACGCTATCCATGTAATAGCGGGTGTCCCACCAGTAGATCTCTTGTGTATGAAGCAGTAAATATAGAGATCAGGATGCACAAATCCTCCCCAACCCGAAGGAGAACAGTGCGCGAAGACTGCATCACAGTGTGGCAGGCGAGGTGGAATGCAACTGACAAAGGACGGTGGACTCATAGACTTATTCCGGACATCAGAAATGGGTGTATAGAAGCATGGGGAAGTTGATTACTACTTGACGCAACTTATGACTGGACATGGAGTGTTTAAGCACTACCTAAATAGGTTTAGACATGAAAAACGACCCGTACTGCACTTACTGCGGTCCGGGTATAATTGAAGACGCAGAACACATATTTTTTGTCTGTCCGCAATTTGAAGAAGAGCGATCAGAGTTGAGTAGAAGAGTTGGGAGGTGCCTACAGTTACTTCAATGGTAATATCCTACTCAGCTCAGAAGATTGCTGGTCCGCCGTGTGTAACACGACATGTATGATTCTCCAAAAACTGCGTCGCGCAGAAAGACTGCGCAGAATTCAAAGATGAGGCAATAGACCCCTCCCCCTCCACGAAGTTATACCTTACGTTAGTTCCGCGGAGGGAAACGGAGGACGGGTGGGTGTTTAGGCAAGTCCCACACTTCGGCTTTCAACGCTTTTTGCCACCTAGAAAAAAAAAAAAAAAAAAAAAAAAAAAACACACACACACACACACACACACACCACTACACACCACACATACAAACAACACACACACACTCACACACTCGGCTAAGCTTAGGCTAGAGTGGCGGTCACAGGTGGCGGAAAGTGAATGGCCTACAGATATGTAGGTTAGCTGCGAATACCAGATAAGCAGTCCACGACCAATAGCGACTAGCATGGATGGAGTAACTTAAAAGGTTACAGTTCCCGACGAAGAGTTAGTGACAGGGCGAGAAGGAGCCGCCCTTCAAATAGGCAACTGTAAACCTGTTCGGCGACTGTCCATAGTGGGCGGCCAATAGGTCTGCGCCAGATCGGAACGGTCGGCAGCGAATATTACCTGGCGGTAGGTATAAAAACGCTATGGAAGGAACCCAGATCAAAAACCAAAATGGAAGAATTAAGAGAAGACAAATTTACGGTGGCAGGGAGTCGGATCCCCAGTACCGGCGGCTGTGAGGGGCGAGCAAGCGGGCCCCCGGGCGTCGATATCCAGCGACCGCAATGCTACAGTGGTGTGTAGACTTGGCCACGGTAGCAGATAACTCTACAAGCCAATAACAACAACAACTACAAGCTTCACAAAGCAACAGATGTCGGAGACATAAGTGTTTAAAGCCTCGACCAGAGTGTTGAGATCACCTGTCAGGAAATCGTTTTCGTTGTCGGATGGAGAAAACAAAGCTATTATTGACTTGGAACAGACCGAGAACCACGATGAGAAAAATGCGGCAAGTTCAGCACTCATTAAGCTTGGGGAAAAATCGAGGAGCTCACTGAGCTAATGACGTTGCCCCAACGAACGATAAACAATCGAATGAGAACACTCGTCAATAGCATGGCCTTTCTGCATAAGGAAGCAATACGTGCCAACCGGAAGCAACCGACACCGGTGGTTCCATGACCAGTGGTCGTCGAACAGCACGGAACTATACCAAATGGGGATACCGGCACAAAAAGGGCAAGGAGCCCAGGGCAAGATGCACTAATCACCAAAAAGCAATGCACGAGATGGAAGCCCAAATCAGCAACCAGGTGTACTGAAGACCAAAATGTCAGCAGTAAAGCTTCTAAGCCAGTGGATCACAACATCAAAGCCACAGACACTGATGAGACAGCATGGACAACGGTTAAGAAGAAGAACAACCCAGGAAAAAAGACCACCCCGGAGCGATGCAATAGTCCTGAAGACGGTTGGTGACACAACGTACGCGGACATTCTAAAGCAGATTAAAGCGAGCCGGAACTTGCAGCCTTGAGCCAAAGCGTCAAAGGCATCCGCAAGACGGCAAAAGGAGAGATGCTACTCATTATGAGCAAGACCGCGGACAAGAACACGGATAAGTTTGCAGTCTATGGTGAAAAAAGTGGTGGGATACAAAGCTGAAGTCAAAGCACTTACTGAAGTGCAACAGCTTGAAAATTAAGGATATGGATGAAACCACTACTGCCGAAGATGTTTTCAGTGCACTTAAGGCAAAACTTGGGGACATAGGCCTAACGAAGGATGCTATCTTACCCTTACGCAAGGCATATGGAGATACACAGACTGCAACAATTCAAACAACAAGGTATCTGAGGCAATACTGGCACTTGGAAAGTTAAGAATAGGCTGGGTCAACTGCCGAATCAGACTTAAACAGGTACCGAAGAATGCACAAATGCCCTCGTTTTTTTTGGGCATATTTGCAGAAATGTCGGGGTAAGGGGGCCCTGAAAGGGGGATTGTTTTAATGCGGAGGTGCAAATCACCAAGTTTAAAGCATCCCCAAATTCCCCCAAAATGTACCCCTCTGCTTTTAGGAAGGGAAGAAGTGAGCCCCAGCCCCCGTGTGATGAGTATCGGGTGCCCTCCCCTATCAGGCTTTAAAAAAATAGGCAAAAAAATTTGAGATTCTTTTAAACTAAATCTGAATCCCCTGTGGGGTGGCGCAGGCCCTACTGACGCAGACCATTAAAAGAGGAGCACATAAGTGGCTATTAAAAGCAAACCCATAGGGGAAATTTGTCCAAAACCCCGGGGGGGGGCCTATGATAACACAAAAAGGGCTGCTTTTTTTTTAGTTGGGGAAGCTCGTCGGAGGCAGTTTCCCCGGGCAACGGGCCCTTGCAGTTACTTCGTTAGGGCGGAAATAGGGGGATTCAGGTATACAGTGTATCCCATTCCACCAAGCCTGACACTCAAGAAGCACTGTGTAATGGAAGAGTTTAGCCGAGATGCTCAGGGAAAGAAGCCCCTTTGATACTTCGGGGGACTTCAATGCCTGGGGCCCCAGAAAGGGGTAGTAGAAGAAACAACCCAAGAGGTTTTTTCCTTTTAGAATGCATTGCGACGCCCTTTTTGGGAAAAACTGTAACCGGGCACCCCAAAACCAAAAACCCCCTTTCCCAGAGGCAGGGGGCTGGTTTTAATAATTTATCTCACCTTGTAAGTAGTATAGGGAAACCGGATCAAATTTTGGGAATTTGTCGAGGTATACGGGGGAAATGAAACCCTAGTGCATTATATTCAGGGGATGCCCCCCCCCCATAGCAAGGGCTGGGGCGCAACCCGCACGCAGCAAACCGCTACAATGTGGAAAACCCTGGATTTAGCAGCGCTAAATTTTTTTGCCGAAATAAACCCAAAATAACTGGGTCAGCGAATGAAAAAGCTGAAATGGCCAAAGGAAAAAGGTTTTAAAAAAGCCCGCGACGCCCCGATGGGGAAGGGAAAAACAAAAATTCACCCCGGGATAAAGGAAATATAAATGGTTTAGCAGGAGATCGCCTTTTTCAAGAAATGAATGCTTGGGATGCCCGAAGGCGTTACAGCCGAGTAGGAAAAGGCCCGATTTTGAGTCAGACAATGGAATATAGAAGAAAAGGAAAGTCCTCAAGAGATTGATTAGAGCCAGTAAGGTAGATGCCTTTAAGCAACTATGTGATGACGCTGAGCGAAATCCATGGGGTTTTTGCCTATAAATAGTTATGAAGAACTGAGTGCGTTTAGGCCCCCCATGCCAACGTGTCCGGAACTGATAGGCAAAATAGTGCACACACTCTTTAACCAAAAACAGGCTGTAACACAAACAAATGAGCAACACCAAGATGATCCAGGGACCGAATGGGCAACAGATGAGGAAGTATTGACACTGGCTGGCACACTTAAAGATGGTAAAGCACCGGGACCTGATTGTATACCGAACAAAGCTCTTAAGGAAGCTATAATAGAAAACGTGGAGATGTTCACAGCTCTCTACAATGCGTGCTTGAGGGAGGCGGTATTTCCCGATATATGGAAGTAGCCTTTGGCACTTATACCCAAGGGCAACAAGCCTCCAGAAGACCCAGCGGCATATCGTCCCTTATGCATGCTAGATGCTGCGGGCAAAATCCTAGAACGAATAATAGCAAGACGGCTGATCAATCATCAGAGATCAGGAGGACTGTCAGAACGCAGTTCGGCTTCGGAAAATGAATCAACAACCGATGCAATCTCGTGGGTGCAGCACATTGCTCAAGAAGCGTTAAAGGCACTAGATGGAGGTGCGGCACCAAAAAAATACTGCCTAGTAGCCACACTAGACATCAAGAATGCGTTTAATACTGCCAACTGGGAGGATTATAGAAGCACTGGAAAATTTCGGGTCCCAGGTACATCCGTAATCTCATTTCGAGCTACTTAAGCGGACGCAAATTAACATACAATACTGGAAGTTGGAGAGGAAACCTACATAGTCTCAGGGAGTTCCTCAAGGTCTGGCTAGGACCCCACCTGTGGAAATTATGTACGATGGCGTACTACGCTCAACACACCGGATGGAACCAATATAGTTGGATTTGCCGATGATATCGCTGTAGTGACAGTCGCAAAGCACTGCACGATGCGAAAATAGGTGCAATATAGCAATCTCCATTATTAAGGATTGCGGGAGCTACAGGATTGGCCTTAGCCGACCACAAAACAGAGGCAGTGCTTATTAGCACGAGAAAGAGGTAGAAGTGCAAAAAACGGGTTGGAGACCATGTCTTGAGTCCTAAACATGTATAAATATCTAGGAGTCATACTAGACCATCGCCTGAGCTTTAAGCAACACATCGATTACGCTTGCGGCACACGCGACACGGGCTCTCTCTCGGATCACCATAAATACGAGGGCCCAAGCAACAGTCGAGGAATGATTATGGGGGTAGTCAGGTCGATCCTACTATACGCAGCCCCATCTGAGACCCGTAAGATGCGCAACTTACAGAAGAGGAATAGAGTCAGTGCATCGACTCTGTGCCCTTAATGTGCTGTGCCTTTCGAACGGTCTCAGCTGACGCTATCCATGTAAGCGGGTGTCCACCAATAGATCTCTTGGTGTATGAAGCAGTAAACTATAGAGATCAGGATGCACAAATCCCTCCCAAACCCGAAGGAGGACAGTTGCGCGAAGACTGCATCACAGTGTGGCAGGCGAGGTGGAATGCAACTGACAAAGGACGGTGGACTCATAGACTTATCAGAAAATGGGTGTATAGGAAGCATGGGGAAGTTGATTACTACTTGACGCAACTTATGCTGGACATGGAGTGTTTAAGCACTACCTAAATAGGTTTAGACATGAAGACGACCCGTACTGCACTTACTGCGGTCCGGTATAATTGAAGACGCAGAACACATATTTTTGTCTGTCCGCATTTGAAGAAGAGCGATCAGAGTTGAGTAGAAGAGTTGGGAGGGTGCTACAGTTACTTCAATGGTAGATATCCTACTCAACTCAGAAGATTGCTGGTCCGCCGTGTGTAACACGACATGTATGATTTTTCCAAAAACTGCGTCGCGCAGAAAGACTGCGCAGCAGAGATGGTCCTGCGAGTAACTACGGTAGTTGCGGAAAAGGACGGGTGGGGTTATGGTGTGAGCGAGAGGAAGTCCCACACTTCGGCTTTCAACGCTTTTGCCCTAGAAAAAAAAAAAAAAAAACAACACCACAACCCACGTCCATACAAATCGGCTAAGCTTAGGCTAGAGTGGGGTACAGGTGGGAAAGTGAAAGGCCTACAGTATGTAGTTAGCTGCGAATACCAAATAAGCAGTCCCGCCAATAGCGACTAGCATGGAGGGAGTAACTTAAAGGTTACAGTTCCCGACGAAGAGTTAGTGACAGGGGGGAGAAGGAGCCGCCCTCAAATAGCCAACTGTAAACCTGTCGCGACTGTCCATATGGCGGCCAATGGTCTGCCAGATCGGAACGTCGGCAGCAATATTACTGCGTAGGTAAAAACGCTATGGGAAGGACCCAGATCAAAAACAAAATGGAAGAATAAGAGAGACAATTTACGGTGCGGGAGTCGGATCCCAGTACCGGCGGCTGTGAGGCGAGCAAGCGGGCCCACGGCGTCGATATCCACGACGCAATGCTACATGTGTAGACTGCCACGTAGCATAACTCTACAAGCCAAAACAAACAACTACAAGCTTCACCAAAGCTAACAGATGTCGGAGACAGAAGTGTTTAAAGCCTCGACCAGAGTGTTGAGATCACCTGTCAGGAAATCGTTTTCGTTGTCACCGTTTAACTGCGACAAAATGCGCACGCCCGGGTGGAGAGAACAAAGCTATTATTGACTTGGAACAGACCGAGAACACGATGAGAAAAATGGGCAGTTCAGCACTCTTAAGCTTGGGAAAAAATCGAGGAGCTCACTGAGCTAATGACGTTGCCCAACGACGATAACAATCGAATGAGAACACTCGTCAATAGCATGGCCTTTCTGCATAAGGAAGCAATACGTGCCAACCGAAGCAACCGACACCGGTGGTTCTAGACAGTGGTCGTGAACAGCACGGAACATACAAATGGTGATACCGACAAAAAGGGCAAGGAGCCAGGGCAAGATGCATAATCACCAAAAAAGCAATGCACGAGATGGAAGCCTCAAATCAGCAACCAGGTGTACTGAAGACCAAAATGTCAGCAGTAAAGCTTCTAACCAGTGATCACAACATCAAAGCACAGACACTGATGAGACAGCATGGACAACGTTAAGAAGAAGAACAACCCAGGAAGAAAAGACACCCCGTGAGCGTGCAATAGTCCTGAGACGGTTGGTGACGACAACGTACGCGGACATTCTAAGCAATTAAAGCGAGCCGGAACTTGCAGCCTTGAGCCAAAGCGTCAAAGGCATCCGCAAGACGGCAAAGGAGAGATGCTACTCATTATGAGCAAGACCGCGGACAGAACACGGATAAGTTGCAGTCTATGTGAAAAAAGTGGTGGGATACAAAGCTGAGTCAAAGCACTTACTGAAGTGCAACAGCTTGAAATTAAGGATATGTGAAACCACTACTGCCGAAGATGTTTTCAGTGCACTTAAGGCAAAACTTGGGGACATAGGCCTAACGAAGATGCTATTACCCTTACGGCAAGGCATATGGAGATACACAGACTGCGACAATTCAAACAACAGCTAAGTACTGAGGCAATACTGGCACTTGGAAGTTAAGAATAGGCTGGGTCAACTGCCGATCAGACTTAACAGGTACCGAAGAGATGCTACAAATGTCTCGATTTTGGGCATACTGCGAGTAGATGTCGTGGTAAGGAGGACTGCAAGGGGATATGTTTTAAGTGCGGAGGCGCAAATCACAAGCTAAAGCATCCAAGAATTCTCCAAATTACACTCTGCTTAGGAAGGGAAGAAGTGAGACCGCCACAGTGTGATGAGTATCGGGTGCCCTTCTATCAGAAAGCGTTAAAAAATATCGAATAAATGAGATTCATCACTCAATCTGAATCACTGTGGGTGGCGCAGACCTACTGACGCAGACCATTCAAGAGGACACATAGATGTGGCTATTATAAGCGAACCATACGGGAAGTGTCCGAACCCCTGTTGGCCTATGATAACACAGGCAAAGCTGCATTTGAGTGTGAGCTCGTCGGAGGCAGATCACAGGGCCACTGGCTGCAGATTACTTCGTTAGGGCGAATAGGAGGGATTCAGGTATACAGTGTATACATTCCACAGCTGACCTGCAAGAGCAACTAGTGTAATGGAAGAGATAGCCGACGATGCTCATGGAAGAAGTCCTTTGATACTTGCGGGAGACTTCAATGCCTGGGCCACAGAATGGGGTAGTAGAAGAAACAACCCAAGAGGTCTTTCACTTCTAGAATGCTTGCGACGCTTGGTAATACTGCTACACGGGCACCCAACACACCTTTTCTAGAGCAGGAGCTGGTTCAATAATTGATCTCACCTTTGTAAGTAGTAGTATAGCACCGGATCAACTTGGCATATAGTCAAGGTATACGGGCAGGACCATAGTGCGATTATATTCATGGTGGATAGCTACCCACATAGCAGGACTGGAGCGCAACCAGCACGCAGCATCAGCTACAATGTGGACACCCTGGATGTAGCAGCGCTAAATTTATGCTCGAAATACCCATATAACTGGCTCAGCGAATGAAAAAGCTGAATGCCATGGAAATGGTTAAAAATGCTGCGGACGCCTCGATGTACGAAGAAAAAACTTCACCTTGGCATAAAGAAAGTATACTGGTGGAGCGAAGGAGACGCTTTAGCAAGAACTGAATGCTTGCATGCCTGAAGGCGTTACAGCCGAGCTAGGAATAGGCCTGATTTTGAGATCAGACAAGTATAGAAGAAAAAGGAAAGTCCTCAAGAGATTGATTAGAGCCAGTAAGGTAGATGCCTTTAAGCAACTGTGTGATGACGCTGAGCGAAATCCATGAGGTTTTGCCTATAAAATAGTTTATGAAGAAACTGAGTGCGTTAGGCCCCCATGCCAACGGTCCGGAAGGGTGAGCAAAATAGTGCACACACTCTTTCCCCAAAAAGGCTTAACAACAATGGCAAAACCAAGATGATCCAGGCCGAAAGGGGAACAATGAGAATATTTACACTGGCTGGCACACTTAAGTGGTAAAGCACCGGACCTGATGGTATACCGAACAAGCTCTTAAGGAAGCCCAATAGTAAACGCGGGGATGTGCTCACAATGCTGCTGGGGCCGTATTTCCCCAATGATGCCAAGGCTTAGAAAGGGGAAAGTGGAGCCGCAGGGGTATTCCCTTATATGCTAGATCTGCGGGCAACCTAGAACGATAATAGCAAGACGGCTCGATCAATCCATCAGAGAGTCAGAGGACTGTCAAACGCAGTCGGCTTTCCGAAAATGAGACAACAACCGATGCAATCTCGTGGGGGCAATGCCCCAAGAAGCCGTTAAAGGCACTGAGGGGGGCACCAAAAACTAAGCCCCTGCATCGAATCTTTAATACTGCCATGGGGAGATTATAGAACCACTGGAAAAATTTTCGGGTCCCAAGGGTACTCCGTAATCTTCATTTCGGAGCTACTTAAGCGGCGCAAATTACATACAAACTGAAGTTTGGGGAGGGAAAAATACATAGTCTCAGGGGAGTTCCCAAGGGTCTGTGCTAGGACCCACCTGGGAAATTATGTACGATGGCGTAATACGGCTCAAACCGGATGGAACCATATAGTTGGTTTGCCCATGAATCGCTGTAGTACAGTCCAAGCGTGCACGATGCCGAAAATAAAATGGGAATAGCAATCTCCATTATAAGGATTGGCGGAGCTACAGGGTTGGCCGCCCCCACCACAAAACAGAAGGCAGTGCTTATAGCACGAGAAAGAGGTAGAAGTGGCAAAATACGGGTGGGACCTGTCCATGAGTCTAACCATGTAAATTAAGTATCGGAGTCAAATAGCCCCCGCCTGAGCTTTAAGAAAACATCGATTTGCTTCGGTAGGCAGCAACGCGACACGGGGTCTCTCTGGATCACACAATACGAGGGGACCAAGCAACAGCGAAGGAACTGATTATGGGGAGTCAGTCGACCACTAACCAAGCCCCCACTGGCACCTAAGATCGCAACTTTCAGAAGAGGAATAGAGTCAGTGCCTCGACTCTGGCCCTTAAAAATGGCTGTGCCTTCGAACGGTTCAGCTGACCTATCCAGTATAGCGGGTGTCCCCAATAGATCTTGGTTATGAAGCATAAATATAGAGATCGGAGGCACAAACCTCCCAAACCGAAAGGGGACAGTGCGCGAAACTGCAAACACAGGTGGCAGGCGAGGTGGAATGCAACTGAAAAAGGACGGTGGACCCCATAGCTTATTCCGGACATCAGAAAAGGGGGTATAGGAACATGGGGAAATTGATTACTACTTGACGCAACTTATAAACGGACTGGGAGGGGGTCCCGGGGTATAAATAAAGGTTTAGCTGAAGACGACCGAACTCATTATGCGGCCGGGTATAATGAAGACGCAAACCAATCATTTTGTCTGTCCAGCAAATTTGAAGAAGACACAGGTTAGTAGAAAGTGGAGGGTCCCAAGTTATTTAATGGTAGGAATATCTATTCACCTAAGGAAATGCGGACGCCGTGAAACAATGTATATTCTAAAAAAAACAAAAAAGCGTTTGCCAAAAAAGACTTTGGAGAATTAAAAGATGGAGGCAATAGGGCCCCCCCCCTCGCGAATTATACCGGGTTCGCGGAGGGAAAGGAAGGGGACGGGCGGTGGTTAAAAGGGTTGAGGCCCCAAAGGCAAGCCCACAATCCGTTCAACGCTTTTGCCACTAGAAAAAACAAAAAAAAAAAAAAAACAAACACAACAACAACACACACACCCCACACACAATAACACACACTAAAACAACATCAAAAACCCGGCTAAGCTAGGCCAGGTGGGGCACAGGGCGAATTTAAGAAGGCCACCAGATATGTAGTTAAGCAATACCAAAAAGCAGTCCCGGACAATAGGACTCCATGAGGAAAAAATAAAAGGTTAAAGTTCCCCGAAAGTTAGTTGACAAAGGGGAAAAAGGAGCCCCTTCAATAGCAACCTTTAAAAAGTTCGCGACTGCCAAATTGGCCAATAGGTTCGGCCAATGCCGGAAAGGAGAAAATATTACCTTTGCGTAGGATAAAAACGCGATGGGAAGGAAACCGAATAAAAAACCAATGGAAAGAATTAAGAAGAAGACAAATTTCCCTTTGGCAAAGGGAAATGATCCCGTACGGGCTTTAGGGGAGAAGGGGCCCCCGGGGTTTAATCCCACGCAAGCTAAAGTTGGTAATTGCAATATGCAGATACTCTACAAGCCAATAACAACAACACGGGTCAAGCCCAAAGCAACCCTTCGGAGACAAAAGTGGTTTAAAGCTGACCAGAAGTGTGAGCACTTAAGAAATCGTTTTGGTTTTCACGTTTTAAATGCGACAAAAGCGACGTGGATGGAAGGAGAACCAGCTTATTGAATGGAACAAGCGAGAACCACGAATGAAAAAATCGAAGCAGATCTTAGCTTGTGGAAAAATCGGGGGCTTGGCTAATGCTTGCCCAACGAACGATACAATCGAATAGAACACTGTTCAATAGCATGCCTTTCTGAAAAAGGGATAGCAATACGTGGCCAACGAAACGAACCGGTGGTTATACCCTGGTGTGAACCCACATACCCAAAAAGGGGAACCCGGCACAAAAAGGGAGGAGCCCAAAGGGCCAAAATCCCTAAATTTACCAAAAAAGCAATGGGCCATGGAAAAAAATCGCAACCCCCCCTGTACGGGAAAAAAAATCATTGCATAAAAAACTTTACGTGGGTCACAAATCAAGCACAACACGTGAGGAGCAGGACAACGTTGAAAGACAATCCCAAAGGGAAAAGGCCCGATTTGAGATCAGACAATTGGAATATAGAAGAAAAAGGAAAGTCCTCAGAGATTGATTAGAGCCAGTAAGGTAGATGCCTTTAAGCAACTATGTGATGACGCTGAGCGAAATCCATGGGGTTTTGCCTATAAAAAAATTTGAAGAAACTGAGTGCGTTTAGGCCCCCCATGCCAACGTGTCCGGAACTGATGAGCAAAATAGTGCACACACCTTTCCCCAAAAACAGGCTGTAAGACAACAAATGACAACACCAAGATGATCCAGGGACCGAATGGGCCAACAGATGAGGAAGTATTGACACTGGCTGGCACACTTAAAGATGGTAAAGCACCCGGGGCCTGATGGAACCGAACAAGCTCTTAAGGAAGCTAAAATAGGTAACGCGGAGATGTTCACAGCTCTCTACAATGCGTGCTTGAGGGAAAGGGGTATTTCCCGATATATGGAAATGCCAAAGGCTTGTGCTTATACCCAAGGCAACAAGCCTCCAGAAGACCCAGCGGCATATCGTCCCTTTTGCATGCTAGATGCTTTCGGGCAAAATCCTAGAACGAATAATAGCAAGACGGCTCGATCAATCCATCAGAGAGTCAGGAGGACTGTCAGAATGCAGTTCGGCTTCCGGAAAATGAGATCAACAACCCATGCAATCTCGTGGGTGCAGCACATTGCTCAAGAAGCCGTTAAAGGCACTAGATGGAGGTGCGGCACAAAAATACTGCCTATAGCACCTAGACATCAAGGAAAGCGTTAATTTCTGCCACTGGGAGAATTTAGAAGCAATGGAAAATTTCGGGTCCCAGGTACACCGTAACTCATTTCGCTACTTAACGGACCAAATTTAAAATTTCAATTACTGAAGTGGAAGGAAACCCCACATTTGTCTCAGGGGGAGTTCCTCAGGGTCGTGCAGGACCCCACCTTTGGGAAAATTTGTACGATGCGTACTACGGGTCAACCACCCGGATGGAACCAAAATAGTTGGATTTGCCGATGGATCGCTGTAGTGACAGTCGCCCAAAGCAGCTGCACATGCCCAAAATAGGTGCAATATAGCAATCTCCCTTATTTAAGATTGGCTGGAGCTACAGATTGGGCCCTTAGCCGACCACAAAAAGAGGCAGTGCTTATTAGCACGAGAAAGAGGTAGAAGTGGCAAAAATACGGGTTGGAGACCTGTCATTGAGTCTAAACCATGTATTAAGTATCTAGGAGTCATATTAGACCACGCTGAGCCCTTTTAAGCAACACATCGTTACGCTTGCGGTAAGGCAGCACACGCGACACGGGCTCTCCCCTCGGATCACCAACAAAATTTCGAGGGGGACAACAACACGAAGGAACTGATTATGGGGTAGTCAGGTCGATCCTACATACGCAGCCCCCATCTGGGGATCCGTAAGTGCGCAACTTACAGAGAGAAAAGAGTCAGTGCACGACTCTGTGCCCTTAGAATGCCTGGTGCCTTTGAACGGTCTCAGCTGACGCTATCCATGTAATAGCGGGTGTCCACCAATAGATCTCTTGGTGTATGAAGCAGTAAAATATAAAATCAGGATGCACAAATCCTCCCCAAAACCGAAGGAGAACAGTGCGCGAGACTGCATCACAGTGTGGCAGGGGGTGGAAAGCAACTGAAAAGGACGGGGACTCATAGATTATTCGGACATCAGAAATGGGTGTATAGAAGCAAAGGGGAAGTTGATTACTACTTGACGCAACTTATGACTTGGGACTGGAGTTTTAAGCCTACCTAAATTTGTTTAGACATGAAGACGGGACCCGTACTGCCTTACTGCGTCCGGGTATAATTTAAGACGCAGAACACATATTTTTGTCTGTCCGCAATTTGAAGAAGGCGATCAGAGTTGAGTAGAAGAGTGGAGGGTGCCTACAGTTACTTCAATGGTAGATATCCTACTCAGCTCGAAGATTGCTGGTCCGCCGTGTGTAACCGACATATGATCCCCCAAAAATGCGTCGGCCAAGAAAGACTGCGAGAATTCAAAGATGAGGCAATAGGCCATCCCCCAATTTTCCTTAAGTCCGCAGGAAACAGGGGCGGTGGGAAAGCCGAAGCAACCACACCAAACGAATTTGCATTGAAAAAAAAAAAAAAAAAAAAACAACACACACACACACACCATACCCACACCACACACCACACTCATCCTTTGCTAAGAGTGTCTAAAGTGGGGCACAGGGGCGAAATTTTGAAAGGCCTAAGATATTTGAGCTCATTACCAAATAAGCATCCCGCCCAAAGCGCAAATGGAGGAGTAACTTAAGGTACAGTTCCCGACCGAAGAGTTAGTGACAAGGTGGAAAGGAGCCGCCTTCCAAGTGCACATTTTAAACCGTTGGAATGTCCAAATCGGCCAATAGTCTGTGCCCGTGGAAAAACTTCGGAGCGAATATTACGGGTAGGATTTAAAACCTTCGGAAGGGAACCCAATCAAAAACCAAATGGGGAATTAAAAGAGAATTTACGTGCGGATCGGATCAGTACCGCGGCGTGAGGTAGCAACGGCCCCTTTTCGCGATATCGCGAGAATGTACGTGGTGGTAGACTTGGGAACGGTAGCAGTAATCTACAAGCAATACAACAACAATACAACTCCCAGAAGACAGATGTCGGAGACAGAAGTTTTTAAGCTCACAGAGGTTGAATCACCCGTAAAATCGTTT
This sequence comes from Drosophila nebulosa, assembly GCA_024703675.1. Classification (NCBI taxonomy): domain Eukaryota; kingdom Metazoa; phylum Arthropoda; class Insecta; order Diptera; family Drosophilidae; genus Drosophila; species Drosophila nebulosa. The sequence continues at coordinate 30,431 of JANFPS010000046.1, forward strand.
TCTTGTCACGTTTAACTGCGACAAATGCGCAGTGGTTGAGAAAACAAAGCTATTATTTACTGGAAAGGGGGGCCGAACCACATGGAAAATGGCAAGTTGCCTATTTAGTTGGGAAAAATCGAGGAGCTCCCTGGGCTTTCCCTTTCACGAACCTAAACAATTCGATTGGGAACCTGTCAATACAGGCCGTCTGCTAAGGAGCAACTAGTCAAGGAAGCAACCGACACCGGTGTTTAGACTCAGTTGGTGGGCACGCAAAGCGGAACTATACCAATGGGGTCCCCACAAAAGGGCAAGGACCCAGGGAAATGCATACACCAAAACAGCAATGCAAATGACCCCAATCAGCACCCGTGGTAACTGGCCAAAAAGGGCAAGCAGTAAAGCTTTAGCAGTGGATCACAACATCAATCCACAGACACTGATGCACAGCAAAAGGACAACGGTTAAGAAGAAGAACAAAAGAAAAAACCACCCCGGAGGAGAAAAAACAAATGGTGGGGAACAGTAGGGTTTTAAAGGGAGATTAAAGCGAGCCAACTTGCAGCCTTGGCCAAAGCGTAGCATCCGCAAAACCGGGAAAAGAGAGAGCTTCATTAGGCAAGCCGCAGGACACCCCGAACACGGGAAATTGCAATCTATGGTGAAAAAAGTGGTTGAATACCCAAAAGGGTGAGTAAGCTTACTTAGTGCAACGCTTGAAATTAGGGGATATTTTATGAAACCACTATGCGAAGATGGTTTCAGTGCATTAAGGCCTTTGGGGTGGCAAAAATTTCCTTAACCGGGGGTATGGAGTCAAAAGGCCAAAAAAAAGGGGTTGGGGGTAGGAATTGGAAAAATTAAAAATTGGGGAACTTGAACCTTTACAGGGACCGAAGGATTTTGTTGATTTGGGATTTTGGGGTGGGGTGGGGGTTTTTTTTGTGGGGGTTTTTTTCCCCGTAAAAAACTGAGCCCCAAATTAAATTGCTTGGGGAAAATAACCCCACGGGGTTGTTCCCCCCTACCAAAAAGGTTTAAAAAAAAGCGAAAAAAATTTTTCCCCTTGAATTTGGGGGGCGCAGTAACCAAATTAAGGGGACATAATTTTGGGATTTTGGACCATAGGGGGCCCCCGTTGGGCCTTAAAAACCCCCCAACCCGCGTTTTTTTAATGCGGACAGACAAGGGCCGGTTTTGATTATTCGGGGGAAAAGGAGGGTTTGGGTTTTATGTTACCTTTACCTCAAGAACAAATTTTTGGAAAAAACCCCCTGCCTCCCAAAATTTTTTATTTCGGGAATTAAGGGGCCCCCCCCTTTTATAAAACCCCCCAAAATTTCACTTGGGTTTGGGGGGGAGGGAAACCCCCACCAACCCCCCAAGGGGGTTTAATTTGACCCTTTTTAAAAAGTATAGACCGGGGCAAGGCCCAAACAATTAAAAAGGGGGAAAATGTGCGATTTATTCTTGGTATCCCCCAACAAAGGAGCCAAAGCCGCGATAGTAAATGTGGGCACCCTTTCATTTTTGTTTCTTACCCTATTGGGTCCCAAGAAAAACTGAAATGGCCCGGTTTAAAAAATTTCAGCCTCGTGGTGGAAGACAAAAATTCCCCGGTAAAAAATATACTTTGGCAAACGTTTTGCAAAATTTTCTGGGGGGTTTGGGGGTTTGGCCCATTTTTAGTCAGCAATTAATATGAAGAAAAAATTCAATTTTGGCAGTAAATTGGGTTTTAAAAATTTAACGAAAAAATATGGGGTTTTTCCTTTTTTTAAAAAAGCTGTGGGGTGGCGCAGGACCTACTGACGCAGACCATTCAAGAGGAGCACATAGATGTGGCTATTATAAGCGAACCATACGGGAAGTGTCCGAACCCCTGTTGGGCCTATGATAACACAGGCAAAGCTGCGATTTTGAGTTGTGAAGCTCGTCGGAGGCAGATCACAGGGCAACTGGCTGCAGATTACTTCGTTAGGGCGGTATACATTCCACCAAGCCTGACACTGCAAGAAGCAACTAGTGTAATGGAAGAGATAGCCGACGATGCTCATGGAAGAAGTCCTTTGATACTTGCGGGAGACTTCAATGCCTGGGCCACAGAATGGGGTAGTAGAAGAAACAACCCAAGAGGTCTTTCACTTCTAGAATGCATTGCGACGCTTGAGGTAATACTGCTAAACACGGGCACCCAACACACCTTTTCTAGAGCAGGAGCTGGTTCAATAATTGATCTCACCTTTGTAAGCAGTGGTATCAACTTGGCATATTAGTCAGAGGTATACGGGCAGTGACCATAGTGCGATTATATTCATGGTGGATAGCTACCCACATAGCAGGACTGGAGCGCAACCAGCACGCAGCATCAGCTACAATGTGGACACCCTGGATGTAGCAGCGCTAAATGTTATGCTCGAAAATACCCATATAACTGGCTCAGCGAATGAAAAAGCTGAAATGGCCATGGAAATGGTTAAAAATGCCTGCGACGCCTCGATGGTACGAAAGAACCAGCTTCACCTTGGCATAAAGAAGTATACTGGTGGAGCGAAGAGATCGCTTTAGCAAGAACTGAATGCTTGCATGCCCGAAGGCGTTACAGCCGAGCTAGGAATAGGCCCGATTTCGAGATCAGACAATTGGAATATAGAAGAAAAAGGAAAGTCCTCAAGAGATTGATTAGAGCCAGTAAGGTAGATGCCTTTAAGCAACTATGTGATGACGCTGAGCGAAATCCATGGGGTTTTGCCTATAAAATAGTTATGAAGAAACTGAGTGCGTTTAGGCCCCCCATGCCAACGTGTCCGGAACTGATGAGCAAAATAGTGCACACACTCTTTCCCCAACAACAGGCTGTAAGACAAACAAATGAGCAACACCAAGATGATCCAGGGACCGAATGGGCAACAGATGAGGAAGTATTGACACTGGCTGGCACACTTAAAGATGGTAAAGCACCGGACCTGATGGTATACCGAACAAAGCTCTTAAGGAAGCTATAATAGGAAACGCGGAGATGTTCACAGCTCTCTACAATGCGTGCTTGAGGGAGGCGGTATTTCCCGATATATGGAAGTGCCAAAGGCTTGTGCTTATACCCAAGGGCAACAAGCCTCCAGAAGACCCAGCGGCATATCGTCCCTTATGCATGCTAGATGCTGCGGGCAAAATCCTAGAACGAATAATAGCAAGACGGCTCGATCAATCCATCAGAGAGTCAGGAGGACTGTCAGAACAGCAGTTCGGCTTCCGGAAAATGAGATCAACAACCGATGCAATCTCGTGGGTGCAGCACATTGCTCAAGAAGCCGTTAAAGGCACTAGATGGAGGTGCGGCACCAAAAAATACTGCCTAGTAGCCACACTAGACATCAAGAATGCGTTTAATACTGCCAACTGGGGAGAATTATAGAAGCACTGGAAAAATTTCGGGTCCCAAGGTACATCCGTAATCTCATTTCGAGCTACTTAAGCGGACGCAAATTAACATACAATACTGAAGTTGGAGAGGAAACCTACATAGTCTCAGGGGAGTTCCTCAAGGGTCTGTGCTAGGACCCCACCTGTGGAACATTATGTACGATGGCGTACTACGGCTCAACACACCGGATGGAACCAATATAGTTGGATTTGCCGATGATATCGCTGTAGTGACAGTCGCAAAGCAGCTGCACGATGCCGAAAATAGGTGCAATATAGCAATCTCCATTATTAAGGATTGGCTGGGAGCTACAGGATTGGCCTTAGCCGACCACAAAACAGAGGCAGTGCTTATTAGCACGAGAAAGAAGGTAGAAGTGGTCATTGAGTCTAAACCATGTATTAAGTATCTAGGATTCATACTAGACCATCGCCTGAGCTTTAAGCAACACATCGATTACGCTTGCGGTAAGGCAGCACACGCGACACGGGCTCTCTCTCGGATCACCACAAATACGAGGGGACCCAAGCAACAGCGAAGGAAACTGATTATGGGGGTAGTCAGGTCGATCCTACTATACGCAGCCCCATCTGGGCAGACGCCGTAAGATGCGCAACTTACAGAAGAGGAATAGAGTCAGTGCATCGACTCTGTGCCCTTAGAATGTGCTGTGCCTTTCGAACGGTCTCAGCTGACGCTATCCATGTAATAGCGGTGTCCCACCAATAGATCTCTTGGTGTATGAAGCAGTAAAATATGAGATCAGGATGCACAATTCCTCCCCAAACCGAAGGAGGACAGTGCGCGAAGACTGCATCACAGTGTGCCAGGCGAGGTGGAATGCAACTGACAAAGGACTCATAGACTTATTCCGGACATCAGAAAATGGGTGTATAGGAAGCATGGGAAGTTGATTTCACTTGACGCAACTTATGACTGGACATGGAGTGTTTAAGCACTACCTAAATAGGTTTAAAACATGAAAACGGGCCCGTACTGCACTTACTGCGGTCCGGGTATAATTGAAGACGCAGAACACATATTTTTTGTTGTCCGCAATTTGAAGAAGAGCGATCAGAGTTGAGTAGAAGAGTTGGGAGGGTGCTACAGTTTCTTCAATGGTAGATATCCTACTCAGCTCAGAGATTGCTGGTCCGCCCTGTGTAACACGACATGTATGATTCTCCAAAAACTGCGTCGGGACAGAAAGACTGCGCAGAATTCAAGATGAGGCAATAGGCCCCCTCCCCCTCCGCGAAGTTATACCTTACGGTAGTTCCGCGAGGGGAAAAGGAGGGCGGGTGGGGTGTTTTTTTTGGTGTGAGCCGAGAGGCAAGTCCCACCTTCGGCTTTCAACGCTTTTGCCAACCTAGAAAAAAAAAAAAAAAAAAAAAAAAAAAAAAAAAAACCACAACCACACACACACACACACACAACACACACACTCACACCACACACCACTCCCTGGCTAAGCTTAGGCTAGAGTGGGGGTCACGGTGGCGAAAGTGAAAGCCTACAGATATGTAGGTTAGCTGCGAATACCAAATAAGCAGTCCCCGACCAATAGCGACTAGCATGGAGGGAGTTACTTAAAAAGTTACAGTTACGAAGAGTTAGTGACAGGGCGAGAAGGAGCCGCCCTTAAAATAAGCAACTGTAAACCCTGTTCGGCGACTGTCCATAGTGGGGGGCCAATAGGTCTGCGCCAGATCGGAACGGTCGGCAGCGAATATTACCTGGCGGTAGGTATAAAACGCTATGGGAAGGAACCCAGATCAAAAAACCAAAATGGAAGAATTAAGAGAAGACAAATTTACGTGCAGGGAGTCGGATCCCCAGTACCGGCGGCTGTGAGGGCGAGCAAGCGGGCCCCCGGGCGTCGATATCCAGCGACCGCAATGCTACAGTGGTGGTAGACTTGGCCACGGTAGCAGATACTCTACAAGCCAATAACAACAACAACTACAAGCTTCACCAAAGCAACAGATGTCGGAGACGAAGTGTTTTAAAACCTCGACCAGAGTGTTGAGATCACCTGTCAGGAAATCGTTTTCGGGTTTTCACCCGTTTTAACTGCGACAAAAAAGCGCACGTCGGATGGAGAGAACAAAGCTATTATTGACTTGGAACAGACCGAGAACCACGATGAGAAAAATGCGGCAAGTTCAGCACTCATTAAGCTTGGGGAAAAAATCGAGGAGCTCACTGAGCCCCCTCACGTTGCCCCAACGAACGATAAACAATCGAATGAGAACACTCGTCAATAGCATGGCCTTTCTGCATAAGGAAGCAATACGTGCCAACCGGAAACAAACCCACACCGGTGGTTCCAGAACCAGTGGTCGTCGAACAGCAGGAACTATACCCAATGGGATACCGGCACAAAAAGGGCAAGGAGCCCAGGGCAAGAGGGATATCACAAAAAACAATGCACAGATGAACCCCAAATCAGCAACAGGTACTGAAGACCAAAATGTCAGCAGTAAAGCTTTTAAGCCCGTGGATCAAACATCAAAGCCACAGACACTGATGAGACAGCATGGACAACGGTTAAGAAGAAGAACACCCAGGAAGAAAAGACCACCCGGAGCGATGCAATAGTCCTGAAGGGCGGTTGGTGACACAACGTACGCGGACATTCTAAAGCAGATTAAAAGCGAGCCGGAAACTTGCAGCCTTGAGCCAAAGCGTGTCAAAGGCCATCCGCAAGAGGTAACAGGAGAGATGCTACTCATTATGAGCAAGGTCGCCCGGATGAGAAAACGGATAAGTTGCAGTCGATGGTGAAATAAGATGTGGGATACAAGCCGACGTCAAAGCACTTACTGAAGTGCAACCAGTTTAAATCAAGGATATGGATGAAACCACTACTGCCGAAGATGTTCAGTGCACTTAAGGCAAAAAACTTGGGGACATAGGCAACGAAGGATGCTAGTCCTTACCCTTACGAAGGCATATGGAGATACACCGACTGCGGGAACAATTCAAGCAACAGCTAGGTATCCGAGCAATACGGGACACTTGGAAAGTTAAGAATAGCTCGGGTTCAACTGCAAACAAAATCAGGACTAAACAGCTACGAAGAGGTGTACAAATTGTCTAGATTGGGCATATCTGCGAGTAGATGTCGAGGTAAGAAGGACTGCAAGGGGATATGTTTAAGTGCGGAGGGGCAAAATCACCAAGCTAAAGCATGCCAGAATTCTCCAAAATGTACACTCTGCGTTAGAAGGGAGAAGTGAGACAGCCAGCAGTTTAATGCAGTATCGCTTGCCCTCTCATAGAAGGCGTAAAAAAATATGCGAAATAAATGAGATTCATACAACTCAATCTGAATCACTGTGGGGTGGGCAGGACCTTACTGACCGCAGCACCATTCAAGAGGAGCACATTGATGTGCTATTATAGCGAACCATACGGGAAGTGTCGAAACCCTGTTGGGCCCTATGATACACAGGCAAAGCGCGATTTTGAGTTGTGGAGCTCGTCGGAGGCAGATCACAGGGCAACTGGCTGCAGATTACTTCGTTAGGCGGAAATAGGGGGGATTCAGGTCTACAGTGATAATCACCAAGCCTGACACTGCAAGAAGCAACTAGTGTAATGAAGAGATAGCCGGACGTGCTCATGGAAAGAATCCGTTTGATACTTGCGGTGAGACTTCAATGCCTGGGCCACAGAATGGGGTAGTACAAGAAAAACAACCCAAAGAGGTGCTTTCACTTCTAGAATGAGCATTGTGCGACGATTGGAGTAATACTGCTGAACACGGGGCACCAACACACCTTTTCTAGAGCATGGGCCGGTCAATAATTGATCTTACTTTGTAAGCAGTGTTATAGCACGGGGATCAATTTGCATATTAGTCGAGGGTATACGGGCAGTGACCATAGTGCGATTATATTCATGCTGGATTAGCTACCAATAGCAGGACTGGAGCGCAACCAGCCCGCAGCATCCGCTACAATGTGGACACCCTGGATGTAAGAAAACAGCGCTAAAGTATTGCTCGACAAAAACCATTAAAACTTCACCTTGGACATAAAGAAGTATACTGGTGGAGCGAAGAGCTCGCTTTAGGCAAGAAACTGAATGCGTATGCATGCCCGAAGGCGTTACAGCCGAGCTAGGAATAGCCCGATTCGAGATTCAGACAAGGGGAATATAGGAGAGAAAAAGGGAAGTCCTCACGAGATTATTAGAAGCCAGTAAAGGTAGATGCCTTTAAGCAGCTAGGTGATGACGCTGAGCGAAATACAGGCGTTTTTCTTATAAAATTAGTATGAAGAACATGAGTGAGTTTATGCCCCCCATGCCAAAGTGTCCGGAACGATGAGTAAAATAGTTGCATACACTCTTTCCCCAAAACAGCTGTAACACAAAAACAAATGTGCTAATCACCAAGAGATCAGGACCGAATGGCAAACAGATGAGAAGTTATCGACACTGGCTGGCACACTTAAAGATGGTAAAGCACCGGGACCTGATGGTATACCGAACAAAGCTCTTAAGGAAGCTATAATAGGATACGCGGAGATGTTGACAGCTCTCTACAATGCGTGATTGAGGGAGGCGGTATTTCCCGATATATGGAGGTGCCAAAGGCTTGTGCTTATACCAAGGGCAACAAAGCCTCCAGAAGACCCAGCGGCATATCGTCCTTATGCAGCTAGATGGCGGGCAAAATCTAGAAGAATAATAGCAAGGACGCGCTCGAATCAATCCAATCAGAGAGTCAGGGAGGACTATCAGAGCAGCAGTCGGCTTCCGGGGAAATGAGATCAAACAACGAATCTCGTGGGTGCAGCACATGCTCAAGAAGCCGTTAAAGGCACTAGATGGAGGTGCGGCACTAAAAAATACTGCCTAGTAGCCACACTAGACATCAAGAATGCCTTTAAACTGCCAATTGGAGGGAAAATTATAGAAAGCCTGAAAAATTTCGGGGTTCCCAAGGTACATCCGTAATCTCATTCGAGCTATTTCAGCGGGCGCCAATGACATACAATATGAAGTGGAGAAGAGGAAACCTACATAGTCTCAGGGGGAGTTCCTCAAGGGTCTGTGGTGGACTCATCTGTTGAACATTATGTACGATGGCGTACACGGCTCCAACACTCCGGATGGAACCAATATAGTTGGATTCGCCCGATGAGATAGCTGTCGTGACAGTCGCAAAGCAGTTGCACGATGCCGAAAAATAGGTGCAACATATAGCAATCCCATATAAGGATTGGCTGGGAGCTACAGGATGCTTCAGCCGACCCACAAAAAACAGAGGCAGTGCTTATAGCACGAGAAAGAAGGTAGAAATGGCAAAAAATACGGGTTGGAGACCATGTATTGAGTCTAAACATGTATTAAGTATCTAGGAGATCATACTAGACCATCGCCTGTCTGAGCTTTAAGCAACACATCGATTACGCTTGCGGTAAGGCAGCACACTCCCCCCCCCCCCCCCCTGTACACGGGCTCTCTCTCGGATCACCACAAAAAAAAAAAAAAAAAAAAACAACACACACACACACCACCACACCAGATTAAAAGCGAGCCGGAACTTGCAAAGCGACAAGGCACCGCAGGCGGCAAGAAGAAAGATGCTACTCATTATGAGCAAGACCGCGGCACGAGAACACGGATAAGTTGCAGTCTATGGTTAAAAAAAGTGGTGGGATACCAAGCTGAAGTCAAAGCACTTACTGAAATGCAACAGCTTGAAATTAAGGATATGGATGAAAACCACTACTGCCGAAGATGTTTTCAGTGCAGCTAGGCAACACTTGGGGACATAGGGCCTACAAGGATGCCTATCTACCTTTAACGCCAGGCCATATGGAGGATACACAGGACTGCGACAATTCAAACAACAGCTAAGGTATCTGAGGCAAATACTGGCACTTGCCGAAAGTTAGGAAACACGGCTGTGACGATTATATTCATGTGGAAGCTACCCACATAGCAGGGACTGGAGCGCACAGCACGCAGCATCAGCTACAATGTGGACACCCTGGATGAAGCAGCGCTAAATGTTAGGCTCGAAAAATACCATATAACTGGCTCAGCGAATGAAAAAGCTGTACTGCCCATGGAAATTGTTAAAAATGCCTGCGACGCCGTCGATGGTTACGGAGACGAAAACTTCCACCTTGAGCGTAAAAAAGTTATGGGTGGCGAAGAGATCGCTTTAGCAAGAAATGAATGCTTGCAGGCCGAGGCGTTACAGCCGAGCTAGGGAATAGTCCGATTTTGAGATCCAGACAAGTGGAATATAGAAGAATAAGGAAAGTCCTTAAGAGATTGATTAGAGCCAGTAAGGTAGATGCCTTTAGCAGCTATGTGATGGACGCTGAGCGGAAATCCATGGCGTTTTGGCCTATAAAATAGGTTATGAAGAAAAACTGAGTGCGTTTAGGCCCCCATGCCACCGTGTTCCGGAACTGATGAGCAAAATGTGCATACACTCTGTCCCAACAAACAGGCTGTAACACAAACAAATGTGCAAACACCAAGATGATCCAGGGACCGAATGGCAACAGATGAGGAAGTATTGACACTGGCTGGCCCACTTAAAGATGGTTAAAGACACCGGGACCTGATGGTTATACGAACAAAAGCTCTTAAGGAAGCTATAATAGGATACCGGAAGATGTTCACAGCTTTCTAAAATACGGCTGAGGGAGGGCGGTATTTCCCGATATATGGAAGTGCCAAAGGCTGTGCTTATTACCCAAGGGCAACAGCTCCAGAAGACCCAGCTGCAATCGTCACTATGCATGCTCAGATGCGGCGTGCCAAATCCTAGAACGAAATAATAGCAAGACGGTCGATCAATCCATCAGAGAGTCAGAGGACTATCAGAGCAGCAAGTTCGGCTTACCAGGGAAATGAGATCAACAACCGATGCAATCTCGTGGGTGCAGCACATTGCTCAAGAAGCCAAGGGTCCCAAGGTACATCCGTAATCTCATTTCGAGCTATTTCAGCGGGCGCAAATTAACATACAATACTGAAGTTGGAGAGGAAACCTACATAGTCTCAGGGTTAGTTCCTTAAGGGTCTGTGCTAGGACTCCATCTGTTGAACATTATGTACGATGGCGTACTACGGCTCAACACTCCGGATGGAACCAATATAGTTGGATTTGCCGATGATATCGCTGTAGTGACAGTCGCAAAGCAGTTGCACGATGCCGAAAAATAGCGTGCAATATAGCAATTCCATTATTAAGGATTGGCTGGGAGCTACAGGATTGGCCTTAGCCGACCACAAAACAGAGGCAGTTGCTTTAGCACGAGGAAGCACAGAAGGTAGGGAAGTTGGCAAAAATACGGGTTGGAGACAATGCATTGAGTCTAAACCAATGTAGTAAGTATCTACGGAGTAATATAGAACCTCGCCTAGGCTTTAAGCAACAACATCGATTACGATTGCGGTACGGCAGCAACGCGACACGGGCTCTCTCTCGTTTTTATCACCACAAAATACGAGGGGACCCAAGCACAGCGAAGGAAAAACGCTAATGGGGGGGTAGTCAGGTCGATATTACTATACGCGCCCCTATTGGGGCAACGCAGTAAGATGCGCAACTTACAGAAGCCGGATAGAGTAGGCAATCGACTTTGTGCCCTTAGAATTGTGCCTGTGCCTTTCGAACGGTTTCAGCTGACGCTATCCATGTAATAGCGGGTGTCCTCACAATAGGATCTCTTGGTGTAGAAGCAGAAAAAATATAAAGATAGGATGCAACCAATCCCTCCCCAAACCGAGGAGGACAGTGCGCGAGGACTGCATCACAGTGTGGCAGGGAGGTGAATTCCAACTGGACACAGGGACGGTGGACTCATGACTTATTCCGGACATCAGAACATGGGTGTATAGAAAGCATGGGAAGTTATTTTACTTGACGGCAACTATGAGGACACCTACTTAAATAGGTTTAGACATGAGACGACCGTACTGCACTACTGCGGTCCGGGTATAATTGAAGACGCAGAACACATATTTTTTGTCTGTCCGCAATTTGAAGAAGAGCGGTCAGAGTTGAGTACTTCTACTCTTCAGTTGGGAGGACTCAGCTGAATGGCCCACAGATATGTAGGTTAGCTGCGAATACTAAATAAGCAGTCCCCGACCAATACCGACTAGCATGGAGGGAGTAACTAAAAGATTACATTTCCCGACGAAGAGTAGTGGCCAGGGCGAGAGGAAGCCGCCCTTAAAATAGCAAACTGAAACCGTGTTCGGCGACTGTCCATAGTGGGCGGCCAATAGGTCTGCGTAGGTAGGTAAGTAGGTAGGTATAAAAAGCTATGGGAAGGAACCCAGATCAAATGGAAGACCAAAATGGAAGAAGTAAGAGGAGAAAAATTTACGGTGCAGGGAGTCGGATCCCCAGTACCGGCGGCTGTGAGGGGTGAGCAAGCGGGACCCCGGGCGTAGATATTCCAGCGACCGCAATGCTACAGTGGTGGAGACGTGGCCACTGTAGCAGATAAAAACTCTACAAGCCAACACCAACAACTACAAGACTCAACAAGCAAACAGATGTCGGAGACAGAAGTGTGTAAAGCTTCGTCCAGAGTTTGAGATCACCTGTCAGGAAATCGTTTTCGTTGTCACCGTTTAACTGCGACAAAATGCGCACGTCGGATGGAGAAAACAAAGCTATTGTTGACATGGAACAGCTTGGGGAAAAAACACGGAGGTCCTTAATGGGCAAGGAGCCCAGGACAAAATCCTGTAATCACCAAAAAAGCAATGCACGAGATGGAAGCCTCAAATCAGCAAACCAGGGTGTACGAAGACAAAAAATGTCAGCAGTAATCTAACCCGCAGTATCTAAACAGTGGATCAAACATCAAAGCCAAAGATCCTGATGAGACAGCATGGACAACGGTTTAAGGAAGAAGGAAACAATCCAGGAAGAGAAGACCACCCGGAGCGATGCAATAGTTTTGAAGGACGGTGTGACACAAACGCCGCGAGCATTCTCAAGCAGATTTAAAAGCGAGCCGGAACTTGCAGCCTTGAGCCAAAGCGTCAAAGGCATCCGCAAAGACGGCAACGGCGAGATGCTACTCATTATGAGCAAGACCGCGGACGAGAAACACGGATAAGTTGCAGTCGACGGTTAAAAAAGTGGTGGGATACAAAGCTGAAGCAAAGCACTTACTGAGTGCAACAGTTGAAATTAAGCATATGGATAAAAACCACTACTGACCGAATGTATGTTTGTCAGTCACTTAAGGCAAAACTTGGCGACATAGGCCTACGAAGGATGCTATCTTACCTTTATCGCAAGGCATATGGAGATACACAGACTGCGACAATTCAAACAACAGCTAAGGTATCTGAGGCAATACTGGCAATGGTCAACTGCCGAATTAGACTTAAACAGATGCTACAAATGTCTCGATTTTGGGCATACTGCGAGTAGATGGCGAGGTAAGGAGGACTGCAAGGGGATATGGTTAAGTGCGGAGGTGCAAAGCTGCCAGAATTCTCCCCAATGTTACACTAGGCGGTAGGAAGGGAAGAAGTGAGACCAGCCACAGTTAATGAGTATCGGGGCCCTCTCTATCAGAAGGCGATAAAAAAAAATATGCGAAATAAATGAGATTCATACAACTCAATCTGAATCACTGTGGGGTGGCCGCAGGACCTACTGACCAGACCATTCAGAGGAGCAATAGATATTTGCGAACCATACGGGAAGTCTCGAACCCTGCTGGGGCCTATGATCACACAGGCAAAACTGCGATTTGAGTTGTGGAGCTGTTCGGAGCAGATCACAGGGCAACTGGCTGCAGTAACTTCGTTAGGCGGAAAATAGGTGGGATTTAGGTATACGTGTATAACATTTCACCAAGCCTACACTGCCAAGAAGAAACTAGTGTAAATGAAGAGATAGCCGACGATGCTCATGGAAGAAAGTCCTTGATACTTGCGGGAGACTTCAATGCCTGGGCCACAGAATGGGGTAGTACAAGAAAAACCTCAAGAGGTCTTTCACTTCTAGAATGCATTGCGACGCTTGACCAAAACACCTTTTCTAGAGCAGGAGCTGGTTCAATAATTGATCTCACCTTTGTAAGCAGTGGTATAGCACCGGCATCAACTTGGCATATTTGTCAGAGGTATACGGGCAGTGACCATAGTGCGATTATATTCATGGTGGATAGCTACCCACATAGCAGGACTGGAGCGCAACCAGCACGCAGCATCAGCTACAAGGATGCTTGAGGTAATACTGCTGAACACGGGGACCCAACACACCTTTTCTAGAGCAGGAGCTGGTTCAATAATGATCCACTTTGTAAGCGTGGAAGTAGCACCCGGGATCAACTTGGCAATTAGCAGAGGTATTACGGGCCAGTGACCATAGTGCGATTATAGTTCATGGGGATAGCTACCACATAGCAGGACTGGAGCGCAACAAGCACGCAGCATCAGCTACAATTTGGACACCCTTGGATGTACAGCGCTAAAATGTTATGCTCGAAAATACCCATATAACTGGCCAGCCGAATGAAAAAGCTGTAATGGCATGGAATTGTTAAAAATGCTTGCGACGCCTCGATGGTTAGAAGAGAAACTTCACCTTGGCACAAAGAAGTATACTGGGGGAGCGAAGAAGATCGCGTTAGCAGAACTGAATGCTTGCATGCCCGAAGGCGTTACAGCCGCACATAGAAATAGGCCCGATTTTGAGATCAGTAAGTGGAATATAGAAGAAAAAGGAAAGTCCTCAAGAGATGATTAGAGCAGTAAGGTAGATGCTTTAAAGCAAAACTAGTGTGACGCTGAGCGAAATCCATTGGGGTTTTGCCTATAAAATAGTTATTAAGAAATTGAGTGCGTTTAGGCCCCCCATGCCAACGTGTCCGTTGGTGCATCCAGGGACCGAATGGGCAACAGATGAGGAAGTATTGACACTGGCTGGCACACTTAAAGATGAGTAAGCACGGGACCTGATGGTATACCGAACAAAGCTCGTAAGGAAGCTATAGTAGGAAAACGCGGAATGTTACAGCTCTCTACAATGCGTGCTTAAGGGAGGCGGTATTTCCCGACACATGGAAGTGCCAAAGGCTTGTGCTTATACCCAAGGGCAACATGCCTCCAGAAGACCCAGCGGCATATTGTCCCTTATGCATGCTAGATGCTGCGGGCAAAATCCTAGAACGAATAATAGCAAGACGGCTCGATGAATTCATCAGAGAGTCAGGAGGACTATCAGAACAGCAGTTCGGCAATCTCGTGGGTGCAGCACATTGCTCAAGAAGCCGTTAAAGGCACTAGATGGAGGTGCGGCACTAAAAAATACTGCTAGTAAGCCACACTAGACACAAGAATGCCTTTAATACTGCCAACTGGGGGAGAATTATAGAAGCACTGTGAAAAAATTTCGGCCGTTCCCAAGGTAACAGCCGTAAACTCATTTCGAGCTATTTAGCGGGCGCAAGTTAACATTACAATAGTGAAGTTGGAGAGGAAACCTACGTAGTCTCAGTGGGAGTTCCTCAAGGGTCTGTGCTAGGACCCCACCTGTGGAATATTATGTACGATGGCGTACTACGGCCTCAAACACTCCGGATGGAACCAATATAGTTTGGATTTGCCGTTGATCTCGCAGTCGTAAAGCAGCTGCCACGATGCCGAAATAGGTGCAATATAGCAAATCTCCCATTATTAAGGATTGGCTGGGAGCTACAGACTGGCCTAGCCGACCAAAAAACAGAGGCAGTGCTTATTAGCACGAGGGGGAAAGAAGGTAGAAAGTGGCAAAAATTAACGAGTTGGAGGACCATGTCAGTGAGTCTAAAACGATGTATTACAGTATCTATGGAGCCATACGAGGACCATCGCCTGAGCTTAAGCAACACAATCGATTACGCTTGCGGTAAGGCACGCACACGCGACCACGAGCCTCTCTCGGATCCCCCACAAATACGAGGGGACCCAAGCAACAGCGAAGGAAACTGAATTATGGGGGTAGTCAGGGTCGACCTTATATACGCAGCCCCCATCTGGGCAGCCGCGTAAGATGCGCAACTTACGAAGAGGAATAGATCAGTGCATCGACTCTGTGCCCTAGAATGGCTGTGCCTTCGAACGGTTTCAGCTCGCTATCCATGTAATAAGCGGGTGTCCCAACAATAGATCTCTGGTGTATGAAGCAGTAAAATTAGAGATCAGGAGCACAAATCCCTACCCCCCCAAGACCCGAAGGACGACAGTGCAGCGAAGACTGCATCACAGTGTGGCAGGCGAGGTGGGGGGAAATGGCAACTGAAAAAGGACGGCTAGGATCATAGACTTATTCCGGAAATCAGAAACGGGGGTGTATAGGAAGAATGGGGAAGTTGATTACTACTTGACGCAACTTAGGACTATACATGGAGTATTTAAGCACTACCTAAATAGGTTTAGACATGAAGACGACCCGTACTGCACTTACTGCGGTCCGGGAAATTGAAGGACGCAGACCAAATATTTTTTGTCTGTCGCAATTTGAAGAAAGAGCGATCGAGTGAGTAGAAGAGTTGGGAGGGTGCATTACAGTTACTTCAATGGTAGATATCCTATCAGCTCAGAAGATTGCTGGTCCGCCGTGTGTAACAGACATGTAATTATCCAAAAAACTGCGTCCCCCTCTCGAAGATATACCTTACGTAGTTCCGCGGAGGGGAAACGGAGGACGGGTGGGTGTTAGTGGTGTGAGCCGAGAGGCAAGTCCCACACTTCGGCTTTCAACGCTTTTCGCCACCTAGAAAAAAAAAACACCCCTAGCAAATATAATAAATTTGTCACAGAAAATGTTTGCAACTTTGTGGGGGATGCGACTCCCAATGCTGAAGCAGAAGCAGAAGTTGACGTGGCGCCGGCGTTTCTTGCTCGTTTGTGGCCACCAAAGGAAACCACAGTGCAGAGAATCTAGAAATCAACGAGTTTATCTCATGAAAAAGTTATTTTCCGCAGCAGCTGCACACACACACACTTAAAGAGAAAAAGACTTTTCCTACACATGCCAAGACACTCCCACAGTTAGAGGAAAAGGATACTGAAAAAAAGGCGATTGGTGGGAGAGGGGGAGAGGTGGTATGTATACTTTAAAGTACAGGCAGGCTACGAAATATGTAAATCCACTTCATTAAATTTGATTTAGCAAATGCAAAACAGCAAATGATAAATATTCTTGTTAAGAAGCATAAATATGGCAGCAAGGAGAAACGGCGTGACGACGGCAGAAACCAGACAGACTTTGCCTTTGCTTTTGCCTTTGCGTCTCTCCAAATGGGCCTAAGGCAAGAGTCATAGAGTAGTGGTGGGGTTGGGGGCGGCAGTGAGGAGTAGGCAGCATAGTCTCTTATTGTCGGTGTCCTTTGTTGTTGTTATTGGTAGGCTGCCGCATATTTTTCTTCAAGTTTTTTTCTAACTGCTGCGCCGTCGCCGTCAAAAAGATAAAGTACATTTCCGTTAGCAGTTTCCGGTTTCCGGTATTGTTTTGATTCACCACCACCAGCCATCTAGCCACCGCCAGGCAGAAAAACTTTCCTGCTACTTGTGTTTTTTGGTTAAACATGCAATGTGAATACAAACCCAAACAAACCTCTTAACTTTTGTCTGCACACAACGCGAGAATTGCAAATAAAAACAAAAGGGTTGAAATCTTTTCCCCGAATACACACGAAAACGAGTGATTCATTGGTGGGCAATATTGGGGCAGCAAAAGGATAAAACGCACTTGAATTTCAAGCATCAGAGCATACTTGAACTCTACCCTTTCCTCTGGCTTTGCCTCTGCTTCGGCCTCTCTTCTCTCCTTCTCCATATGCATTTTTTCACTTCACGTCATGTAAGGGATCTGTGGGCAGCTGTACGTTTTTATAGTAGATTGCATGTTACCCCTTGAACTGGCCCATGTCCATAACCCAAAAAACAACCCAAAAAGCCTTCCCAAAGTTGGTTTAATTTCCCCTTGAAAATTTATTTTCGACAAATTGTCGAGAGAAAAACGTTCCCTCTATTGTTTTGTGTATACTCTCTGCTTCCTTCGTCTTTTACCTCTTTTTGACTTTGGCTAAAATTAAACAACACATGAAATGAAATCGATATGGAAAAGTGTACGGGTACTTTTGGAAACCCAAATTCGAGTAACGAGATAAACATTTAAGTTTCTTAAATTTTTAATTGAGATAGAGAAATGATACTAATGGGAATGTATTGACCCCAAAATTCAATTTTAATTTAGAGAGAATTTTTTAGGTTTTTCAAAACTGAATTTTCCTTTTTTCATTTTACGTTCACGAATGCAAGGGCACCGGTTGGTCCGAGTGGCCCGGCGACATTTGGACAGCTGAACCGCTGGCAGATATCAGTGCAAAAGGATAAGAAAAAACAACACCCATTTAAAAAAAGTGAAAATAGCCAACAAATTAAAAAAGAAAATGGGCAAAGGGATATAATAATCTCAGCAGAATCTCCCTAATTGAAATTACGTTAGAGCATTCGTTCGGACAGCATAAGACGGCCAAAAGGAGAGCAAGGAAAAAAGGTTAAATAAAGACTTTAATGTATAGATCAGAAAGCTCAGTTTTAAACACTTTTAAAATATATTAAAAAGGGGTTGTTATGGGGCCCCTTCCCTTTGTTTTATGTTTTTTGAAAATAGAAATGCTGTAAGACAAATTTTACTAAGAGATGAGAGATTTCTGAGTTTATATGACCTTTTTCAAGATAATAACATAACGTCTATTGAAAAATTTTCCCGTACGATAGTTTGGGGAAAAATTTTTCTTTTGAAAATGAAACTTTTTTGTTTGTGTGCGAACAACTAACCCCATTTTCCTCAGGTTTGGGCCGGGTTTTTGAACCGGGCCCTTTTTTTGTGTTATTTGCCAATTTTTGTTGTCCCTAGCAAATTTTTGGGTTTTTTATAAAATGAGAATTAGTTTCAGGGGCATGACCTGTTTCGAGTACGGTCATATGTTCTGCGGGGGTTTTTGACCATGGGCCCCTATCCGCTCTTTCTTCGACAGCGCGCGTAAGGCAGTAAAAATACTTTCTAAATGCTTGCTCCGCCTCCCGGGCTAATCCCAAGGCAGAAGGAAGTCGGCGGGGCTAGCAGGGGAAAACCCCCAGCTTTCAAAAAACTTTTAAGACCGCTTATAAATTTTGTAAGGCGTCCTCCTATGTTGATGTTGTTTCGTTAGTATTTTAGCCCTGCTGGATTTTTTGATGATCGTTTTTCTTTTTGAGGGGTCAAAAAGCTTTTCAACCTCGTCATGAAATTTTCAGGTGAGCTCCCCTGTTACAAGGGCTTAGTTTCCCGTTCAGAAAAGCCGACCGGTGTTTGTGTGGCGTAAAATCCAACGAGCTATATGCACGAAATTAAGGCTGATTGAAAGGAATCAAAGGCTCCCGGGGACGCTTTTAAATTTTTTTTGGATATCGATACGCTTTAAAGTGGCGGGGGTACCATTATTAACAAAAATTCCGTACCCTCTGTGGATCTTGTGCCATGCGAGTATTCCCCTGTGCTCCCAAAAATCGCGAAAGGATTTTCGATGACTTTTAGTTTGTTACATTCGATTATTGCGTTACCGTGATTCTTCATAAGGCTTAGAGGCAAAGGTTTTCCTTGAGGGTGTCCACTCTACCCTAAGTTCAGAAAATTTTTTCTCGAGTCTCCAGCGTTAACGCATTAAACTAAAGCATGCACCTGTTTTCTTGGTTCATTTTGCTGTGCTGTATTTTCCTTCGGAGAACGGTGTAAGCTATCCTTAATCTTCTTCCCTCTTCACTGTCTGCCCTTATTACCCTAAGTTCGTTCAACTTCTATATTGCGGATATTACTTTGTTTTCGCACGACGTGGCAAACTTTGGCGCTGCTGTGACGCGGGATTAAGGTACAAATATTTTCCTTGGCAAGAAAAGAGACACCTATAGTCCAAACTTGGAACAATTTTGGCTGGCAAGGGAAAATAAATCGAGATTTCGCAAGGGATAGAGTTTCAATCAACATGCAATGGTAAATATATATTTTTTTATTGTAACGAAGCAGTCGACTCACAATTGTTAAAGCAATTCATGCTGTTTAAGAATAACATGTTAGTCTCTAGGCGGCGATGTGTATAAAGAATATACTCAAAATACAGGAACCATCGTGAGTAGAAATACATAAATGTAAACACTTGTACCAAAAATATCCTTATGGCACCACACATCAGAGTACATAAATATAGTCCAATAACCAAACATGCTAACGACCAACGGATGTCAGTTTAAAAATAATTTCAACCCCCGATTGCTATGACGCGGACCCTTATGCGATCGTGTCAAGCATTAGAATAAGATCCCCCGACCCTAAACGTCACCCATAGAGTTAAGAAACACTAATAAGTCCATAGTAATTTTGTAAATACATCCAGTTCAATATTTGAATTCACTAAATGGAAGATTGGTTTTTATTTCTCTCCCCGGATCCCTATTCATTTTTGGTCCTTCGAGCCGGATCGGTTCATCTTTGGTCCTTCGAGAAAGAACTCTGTAGTTTTTCCCCACCGTGTGAGAGGACCTCAGGGATGAATCAGCTCTAAGTCTGAAATTTATCAGCTAAAGGTAGTCAAAAATAAAAAACTCTTGTTTTTCCCCCACCAGTGGTAAGAAGCGGAGTGAAAAAAAAATTTCTAATACCAAATTGCGTTATATCAAAGTGTAGCGTTCGACGGTTGGCTAGGGGCATTCGAGTTTCGCGACACGGTGGAAAATATAAGGCGTATTCGAAGCCAGAATATCGAAAGTGAATACATCACACCAAAAGTGGCAGGTGCCATATAAAGAAGAGGAAGGATGTATTAAAACAGAAAACAAAGACGTGGCCAGACGATCTTCAGCGACATCATCGACAACATTTCGACGACATACTTCGGCGAACATCTTCGCGACATCCTTCGGCGACATCATCCAAGACATCATCGAAGACAGCTGGACGACTTCAAAGATCAATATCCCAGATAGGAAAACTCTTATAATAGTACTTATAATCTAAATTTGCGATAAGCAAGATGTTGTCAGAAGTAACAATAGCATTGTTAGGGAAGCAGTCCACTTTAATGGCTAGATTAAGAGAGATTGAATCCTTAGAAGCTAGTAGAATAACTAACGCAGTAGCGAAAGAGGTAAACGAAATTAGATCTAAATGGAAAGTTAATCTAACCAATTACTGAAGGTTGGAAAATCGTCACCGATTATTTCAATCAAAGGAATTAGAGGAAGGGTTAGGTATTTTTTTTATGAGATTAAATCCACAGAGCCCTTGCCAGGTTGTTAGTAAACACTGCAGTCCGTCGAACAGAGGCAATTAGACAATCTGTAAAAACAAAAGCCATGATAATGTTGATGCGGTCACGTGGGTAGCGAGAATGCCAATATTAAGGAGGATTTTGAGGAGGAAAGTAAGTTCAACTTCGGAATATTTGGAGAAGGTGATTTAAAAATAAATCCGCAAAATGCACAAGAAAACAAGTAAATTTTTTGTGGAAAAAGTTAAAATCAGGAAATAAGCGAGCTGTACCGATGTTTTTTAATACAGTGACGCTTGAGGAAGCAGTCGAAGATTGATTCCGATGTTCAGAACACTTAGGCAATGGTGGGGCATGAAGGCAAAAGTCTCACAAAAGTAAACAATAATGTAGAAACACAAATTTGAGACTTCTAATGCCATCTACATGATTTACCAACGCTGACCTAAAATTCAGGTGCCCACATTTTCGGAGAACCTAAAGGTGGGACCTGTTCGCGAATTGTTTGTAGAACTTTATTGAAAAAGATAGGATCTGACGTTTCTGCTCTTAAATTTTAATTATTTAAAAACCGCATTTGCGGGGAGAGGCACGGAGGGCATTGTTGCTCTCATTTATTGTCAAGCTCGGCCGACAATTACAATGCTGCTTGCGATTTGCTAACCAAGTCGGTACGAAAAAATCGATGGTGTTTTCGGAGCAATTAATCGGATTGTGAATTGGCCAGGTAATCAACAATGAATCCGCAAAGAATTTAAGATTATTGATTGACTATAATTAATTAGTCCCACATTTAGTAAAAATAAATCAAATTTATCGGATGAAGTTGACGTGATATTCGCGCACTCTATTCTGAGAAAATTTAGAGAAGAGAGGCTCTAACAGTTATATGAGAGTCAAGTCAAAAGACTAGACAGATACAAAATTTATCTGACGTCTTTGGAATATTTTGAGCAAACAAAAAAAAAGTGGCGAAAGAGTAAAAGATAAGTTTGCTCACTAAGTAAAGGTTTGACACCCATGGAAAGGGTCGATATTATTAAGAAAGTGCAATTATGCACTAGATATCTAAGCTCCTAGCACTAAAATGCACTAATGAAAGTGGTGTGTGCCAATAGCCAAAGTATAATACTTTGCATTACGGGGCAACCACACTGTGGCCATGCGTTGATACAAGTTGGAAAGGAATGCGAGTTTGAAACTTAGGAGCTTTAATTGACTTGGTTCACCGAGCAATTGTATCTGAAGACGCAGCACAATTATTTAAAGTTTAAAAACAAATATAAGGAGTTTACACAGGAAATAAGTGTATTTCGACAAGAACGAGTATGTGAAAATTTAAAGCAGAGATGGCAATTAAAATAAATAAATAGATTCTTAAGGTTGAAGCAGTCGTATTACCCAAGTTAATGAAAGCGCTTCCCTTAAGGATGACAAATGTAGATATGTCAAAGTGGCAATCTACGTATTAGCTGATATACCTGGTAGGGTAGATATAATGGTGGCGGCAGATACATACAGCATATTGTAAAACGGATACCAGAGTTGATGGTATGTTTAGGCAAAATACTTTGGTTGGATTGTTTGGGGATGCATTAAGTCTAAAGGCCATAAATCTATAGTAGCCACAACACTGAATGTAACGCATTTAGAGCTATTTTGGGAAATGGAAGAAGACGAGAAAGAGGATATTGAAAGCCCACCACATGTAGAAAAATTTTTCATACACGAGTAAATAATCCTCTGCTAGATATTGGTAACGATTGCCATTAAAAAAAAAAAAGGGAATTTTTAGCATCTGCGGATAATTGAAAGGATATATCGTCCCAATTCTATTGTGAAATGATCAAAATATTTGCATATTTTGTGGAGGAATTACCACCAAGAATTTAAAACTATAAGTTGACCACAGTTACGTACGGTACTGCGGCAGATCCCCCCTATTTTGGCCACAAGGTTCTTGCAGAAATATGGCACACAAACGTCTAGGAACAAGCATGGTTAGTCGCGGTCATTCGAGGATTGACGATTTAATGGCTGTGAGTGATTGTGTGAAGAATCAAAGCAGAAAGTATCTACAAGTGTCCAAAGAATTGAAAAAGTGTGAATGACTTAAGGAAAATGGATTGTGTATAAAGCAGATCAGAGATTGTCGAAACGTAAGTGCTACGGGCGATAATAAAGTTTAAAAACCGATCAAATGAATCAGTTAAAACATTGGGGTTGACAGTGGTGAGCCATTTAAAGAATTAATTCAAGCTTAAGGTACACTGTGACAATGACAGAAAACAAATAAGAGAGCGGTAATTGTCCACATTAGGCAAAAATGTAATGATCCTGCTATGGATGGTGCTAGCAACCAGTGACATGTCTCTTGTGGAAAGTTGTTAGCAAAAACTGTGGCTAGCTGAACAAAGTTTGATGAGGAGTTGTCTGAAAAGAGCAAATTAAGAATTGGAATCATTTAAAGGATAATTTTATACGTTGGAAGCAATAAGGATACCCCGCTGGATTAGAACCACGAATAGAGCTTTGTGCAATTCCCGGTTTCGCTGACGCCATCAAAAAAGCATATGCAGCGTAGTACATGCAAAGATAGGTAGGCAGTCTCATGATAGCCAGTAAAAGTAGAGTCAATCCCTTACTAATAGAAAAAAACACGATTCAAAATTGGAATTATGGCAGCTTCATTTATTTGGCGCAGCTACTAAAGACAGTCCAGCATCAATTGATATTCTCTGAGATTTCTACAATCATTCTCTGTTGATAAAAAATGCGACTTGTAAGTCAAAAGTTTTTATTATGCGACTACAGAAGAGGATCCGAAAAATAAAAGACGTGGCTTGGGACATGTAAGGGTCCATATAAATTAAAAAACTTACGCCTTTGGTGGACTGCCCTAATTGAACTAGTGGAGCAAAAGAAAGGTGGTCAAAAAGAACGAACGAGTGGGTTGACAAAATTAATTTGTCAACGCAATACTATAATTCAGAAGGTGTAATATAATGAAACTCACTAATTAGAAAAGTATTTTGCCTGACAATTAGTCATGATAAGGCATACTATTACGATTATTGCAGTTAGATAAAAAAAAAGAAGACATATCCATCTTATCTGGACAGTCCAAGAACTTAAGCATGCTCCAAAAAACTTATAATTAGTATCATCTCAATTTAGCAGAGAATAACTTTTTAGCTCAAACAAAGATTTGAAAAGAAAAGTAAAATTCTAAGTTGAATCCATTTTTACATAGCGATGGGATACTTCGTGTAGGCGGCAGGTTGCACAACGCCAATAATAGCTTTTGATGCTAAGCATCCAATGATTTTGGACAAGTCACACATTAGCCTTGTTGTTATAAGTGATGCCTCATAGGAAAACCCTGCTGGGGGATTTACCTTATGAGTAAATTATGTCAAAGAATTTTTGGATATTGTTTAAAAAGTACCCTTAAAAAGTATTTGCAGAATGCGTGACTTGTGCAAGATATCGGTCAGTAACAGCAGAGCAAATTAATTGGGTAATTTAGCCAAGGCCCAGGGTTCATGTCCCTTTCCGTTTTAACAATACCGGAGTAGATTATGCGCACCATATCACATAAGATGTTTTCCAAAAATCGCGGTCAGAAAACATACAAAGGTTGTAATAGTCGGTATTTGTTTGTTATGGCAACCAAAGCAATTCCATTAGAAGTGTTAGTGATCTACACTACAGATGCTTTCTTAGCGGCATTTCGCAGATTTGGGGCAAGACGGGAAAATGCGCTAACATGTTCAGATAAATGGTTACAAATTTTGTAGGAGCGTCAAGAAAACTAGATGAGGACTTTCAAGACAGCAATCCAAAGATAACGCCCACAAATTGCTCCAGTTATAGAAAAAGGATACATATTCGTTGGCATTTTTGTTCCCCGGCAGGACTCTCTTCGGAGGTATTTGGGGAGGCTGGTGTTAAATCAGTTAAGTCATAGGAGGACAGCAACCTCAACATATGAGGAAGATGGCAACATGTTGTGTCAATCGAAGCTGTTTTAAACGCACGACCGCTGTATACAGCAGGAGCTGAACATTGACAAGATTGAGGTTTTTTTAACTTCCCTCCGTCCATTTTTGGTGGTAGGCCAATGGTAAGGCCGCCGAATCTACAGGCTGAGAAAAAATTGGAAATCTAGATAGGTGGAAATTGATTAGAAATGAAAAAGGTTTTCTGGATTAAATGGAAAGGCGAATATTTGTATACCTCTCCAGCACGCAATACATTGAGACGAACCACATAACATGTAGATAAAAGCCATGATCGTTGCTGATTTAAAGATGAAAATTGTCACCAGCCAAGATGGTCTTTGGGGCAAAGTTGGGACGAACACAAAAGGAAAGGATAATAAAGTTAGAGTAGTTAAAAATAAGGTTATCAAGGAAGGTTTAATTAACGACCTAATCCATAAATTTGTCAATTACGATGTAATTAAAGCTGGTGATAGACGAGAAGCAAAATCATACTTCCACAAGAAAGGGTAATGTCCGTTAAAGTGGTTTTCTAAAATCGTGCCTGTTGTTGATTTTGACTTCCTATGCTTCTTTGTCAGGTGTCAAATGCGCTACTATGGGGCGAAACCTACAAAAAAATTAACGTAAAGAAATTGAATTCACTTCGCATTGTATTGGATCCCATGGGGAGAAGTTAGAACATTATCTAGCATCCTCATGGGATTTCGTGGTACATTACGATATGTCAGCATATTTTGAAGTGCTAAGTAAAGGAACAAAATTAGTGCATAAGATGAGGGTAGTATGCTCTCTAAAACTACACACAGTTTCGAAGATCAGTGCAACTTAGTATTGGATAACATGGTAAAACAAATAAACGAGATTACAGAAAACAATAAGCTATGTATGGTAGATAGTAAATCTCGTCATAGGCGAGCCACCGTTAGAATTTATGGGTCGCTTACCACATATAATTTGGTATTATGAATGCAGACGATAGGGATACATGGAAAACATATGTGAAAGCTGTTTGTTTAAACCGAACGAAGTCCCTAAAAGGGTTAGAAGAAAAACAAACATCATTTTGTAGACTCACGAGCAAACACTTCAAAGCACCATCGATGAAATAAATGATAATTTCTTCACATGAATAGGAGATTGAATAATGACAGAATTTCCTAGGAGCAAAACTAGTATGTATACAAAGAGTCGATAAAGTTTTTTAATGATCAGAAACAACTCGTTCTGTGATTTGTGATGTGAAAAATACAGGCAGGAGTTATAAGCTTCTGAATAGATATCAATCGTGGAAGGTTAAATCCAAACATTGTAAAACCTAGCCAGCTAAAGGCTGAAATAGCCTAAAACCCACTAAGATAAATTTATCTGAATCGTTAGTGCTTCCAGGCAAACGTACGGGACTGGTTCGGTCCATGTCCAACCAACAGGCAGGTCGTTGGGCGGGCGGTCCAGTTAATATTACGCACAACAGCCGCGACAGAGCGTGGTGCAGCTGTGATCGAATTTCAATCAATGTTTACGTACACACACACACACACAACACCCAAGTGGGGAGACACAAAGATGTGGGTGGGTTTTCAGATATCATGTAGCGACGATAGACATGCCGGCCAACGCCGATGTTATCCCTTATAGTTGCTGTGATAATAGCAGACCATAAAAACGAAACAACAACAAACGTCACAATACAAATTAACATGATTGCATGAACAGGTGAACACAAGACTGCATTTACACAGTTACATTTCCCATGGTTTAAACATGACACAAGCACCCACACACACACACATATGGGCCAGAAAACGGGCGTGTGTTGTGAGAGAGAGTGTTTGTAATGGAAATTGTATTCCCCTTTGGGCCAGCTTGGCTACAGACCATTTGCCATCTGTTTGTTGTTACTACTATTTAATGTTTTCTTTATAAATTGTGCGTGCTTATTTGCCCTTCTCTCCGCCTCATTGTAATTTTTAGTGGAAGTGCGAAGAGAATTGAAAACCGGCAACAAAAAGTTTTGTGGAAACTCATTTACAGCACCCACACCACACACACACTTGCCAGTTCTCTTTGTCTAGGCTAAAAGCTTAGGCGTAGATTTTGATCCTCCCCTTTATGCCCCGTTTTGTTTGTTGTCTCCCTTCTCCCCTTTTCTTCTCACTCTCTCCAGAGGACTCTTTAATGTCCAACTTGAAATTTCCATCCCAGCTTAATTTTTTTTTGAGGCTGATGGCACAAACACTTTTGTTTAGGTCATTTGGGCTTCTATCATGAAATGCAACAATTTTTGAGACTCCTGCTCGTTACGTAAAGTTACCCATTTGCTTTTGTTTATTTCGAACTCTGTGACACTAACTTTTTCTCATCTTACTAATACTGTTTCAGACCGCTGATTAAATTTGTGTAAATTATTCAGACAGTGATTAGATTGCAACACTGATTTAGGATTTAAATATAGGATTGGTGAGTTTTCAAATAGGTTATTGTTGATTTTCAACGCTTTTATAAAGAAATTTTTGGCTTATTTTCCACGCCGGTAATCAGATTGATGAGGCGATTTCTTTCAATTGCAGGATCAGTTGCTCTTTAAATACGTTAAAAACAAATAATTTAGTTCAGAATCGTTAGTGCTTCCAGGCAAACGTACGGGGACGGAACTAAAGGACATATATACATTGTTGACTGCTAAGGGAAATTTTATAGACCAAAAGCTAATCATAAATGCAAAAATCCCGTTATTTGGTAGGCACCCGTCGTTTCTATATAGAGTTATCCCAGTCCGCATAATGACACCAAATGGTAATGTACAGTTAAGTAACCAATATTTAGATCATAATTTTTGAAATTGACTCCTATCATTAATGACCGAATCAACCTTGGCATAAATCTAAGACGTGGCAATTGAAGAAACGAATGTGTGAAGGAAGTTGGCCATTAGGAAGTAGCTACAATGATAATTCCATGTGACATCACTGCACTTAAACAAAATAACCCGTCTAATTGAGTCTACAAAACGATTGTTGAGCTCATACAAAGGCTAGAATTCAATGCAGCAATGGAGCCACGAGGGAGACGTAGGATATTCCGAACAAGGAATTTTTAAGCCTTAGATCAGAGTGCACCTTAGATCAGAAGACAAATATTAGTTTGCTCACCATAGCATCCATTTCGAGTCCCATCAGTCTATTACTATACCACATATACGCGATATTAGCGCAGTACCAATATGGAATTCAGTAGGAGTTAAAGTGGTTAATCATACAACAGAAATATCGAAATTAAATAGTGAGTTAAAATCCTTAAAAGAACATCACATCGAGTTTCTAGGGTTAAACTTTCATCATGTTACTGGTCATGCTTCGCCCTAGAAATTATAATTATATTAAGTTATAATCCTTATAAATATACGCTATATAAGAAAACTAATGTAACAGCAGACTACAGACCATAAAATTTGCCGCTCCCCCCTTTGCAGAATGTTCAAGAATAAACATTGTTTAGTTTTCTAAGGTTGCTGCATGCGTATAAATAATATACTCAAAATACAGAACACTCGTGAGTAGAAATTACATAAATGTAAACACTTGTAACAAAAATATCCTATGCACCACCATCAAGGTACATAAATATAGTCAATAACCCTAACATCTAACGACCCACCGGGATGTCAGGTAAAAATATTTCAACCCCCGATTGCTATGACGCGATCCTTTATGCGATCGTGTCAAGCATTAGAATAAGATCCCCCGACCCTAAGAAAGGAGCCACCCATAGAGTTTAAGAACACTATATAGCAGAAGATTTTGTAAATGATTCCGTAACAATATTTATTTCCAGTACAATATTTCATAAATGAAGATTGGGTTTTTATTTCTTCTCCCCGGATCCCTATTCACTGCTTCTCTTCTTTGTTTTTTTTCGAAGATTCAATTTATTTACTTTTTCTTTAACATTGTGACTGATCTTTCCCCCTTTTAATGTGGCTTGGTAAATTTTTTGCTGATTTTTTTTAAATTATTGTTGTAATATTTACAATATTGAGCTTAACAATAACTGGTTAAATTTTGGAAAGTAGTTAATCTTATGACTAGCAAAAATTTCATTTTACAAATACAAGATTTTTTTTAAATTTAAAATGGTTCAATCTTCTTTCTATAAGTACAAGACAAAAAGACAAATTATTTTCAATTATTATTAATTAATGAACACTTTTTTGTATTGTTGTTGTCGTCCCCCCCACCCCGCCCTTTCTCAGCTTGCTTGTGTTTTTATTTATTTGTCGTGGAAATACTTAAATTATTTTCTTCCATACACTGGTCACAATTGCGTTTTTGTTTTGTTATGTTGGTATTGTTTTGTTGATTTATTTTGACAAATGTCAGCCAAATCGTTATTTTTAAACCGCACGTTTTTATTAACTTCTCAGCGTATTTTAATTAAAGAGTCACCAGCGAGAACACCTTTGGTTAACTCGCCTTCGTTTATATGATTTTTATTTCAAACTTTTTTTTTCGGGTAGTGAACTTCCGCCCGTTGGGTGCCAATTAATATTCTTTAATTTTCAGTTGAAGAACTTTATTGAATATTTATAACTTTCTTGGGGGAAGAGCGAAATGACTAAAACTTAACTTAAACATAAACTTCTGCTTGGTCACCTAGCCGTTGGCTCCACTGTAGTGTATGCACATACGAGTTCTTATTACTCAACATAAATATTGAGCGGCAACTCTTTGTTAGCCGAATATGCATAGGCATTGACTTTGTCCCCACTTCAGCGACAGCGTGGTGACACACATTTCCAAGTGCAGCACGTATGCACTTGAATGGATTTATCGCTTAAGGTAGCGAGTCATCATGTTTCCCAGTACTGACCGCTATAACAAACTCTTATTTAAACATTTATACATTTATACATACATAATTTTATACATAAGCATACCGCTCCTCTCCGGCGTTATGCAGCGGGGGGGAAGCGACGCGGTTCTTAGCTATAGTTACAATTGTAACAGATTAGAATGATTGAATAAACTAAATCTAACAGAAAAGACCTATTGTGTCTGGACTGAAGAACCTAATACATGGCAACCGTGACTAGAGTCACAAGGATCAGCGAATCGGAAGATCCTGGCAACTATACAAGGAACGATATCAACAAAAAAAAGTCTGATTGATTAGAGTGTGCGTGATGGTACGTGGAGGTCAAAAAATAAAATTAACAAAAGAATAGCACACATGAATGGCTGCTTTTGCTCAATCAACACCTGCCCGCATGGACGACCGGAGCAAAAACTTTATAATGAGCGTGAATTTTTTAAAAGAGACACTCCAAAATAGAGTACACCAAGACACAACTCACTCCAGCACATCAGCTAAAAGTTATAAATTCAAAAAATCTTACAAACCGAATATTCCCAAGCCACTACCAAATCATAAAATGGAAACGAGTATGCAGTCCCACTTAATATGTGAGTTAACTAAGTATTTAGTTGCCATAACTTTCCGAATAAGAATGCTAATAACTGGTCGCTAAATCAACTATTGAATTCTTTTATCCTGAGAGTACGTCCAATGAAAACGTTCATTACGGACATGGGAACAGAATACAAGAATGCAATTATGACAAGTTGTGCAAATATTTAAATATTAAAAAT
The DNA here is from genome assembly GCA_024703675.1 of Drosophila nebulosa. NCBI lineage: Eukaryota > Metazoa > Arthropoda > Insecta > Diptera > Drosophilidae > Drosophila > Drosophila nebulosa. The sequence goes on from JANFPS010000046.1 coordinate 60,795, forward strand.
ATTACATCTAGCCAGCACACCACCACCAGACATTGGGAACAATAGAAAGAAGTCATAGACGTTTAATGAATACATACGATCCTACATATCGGTTGACAAAACTGATTGGGACGTATGCTTCAATATTTTGCTTTTGGGTTTCAACACGACCCCCTCGGATGGCACTACTTATTGTCCATATAAGTTTTTATTTTGTAAAAACAAGTATTTACCAAAACAATTTAATAGCCTAGATGCGTAGCAGCAATATATAATACAGATGATTATGCTAAAGAAGCAAATTTTAGATTAGAGTTAGCATATAAAAGCAGTTTAATGCTAGATAGCATAGAATAAAAATAGGTACTTTTATGATTCAGAAAGTAAACAATATAGTATATCATTAGGTGAGATAAAGTATTAAGTAAGACTGCACAGGCCTAAAGTTTATTATAAATAACATGGTCCTTATAAAGAAAGGCGGAAATGGGAGGATAGGCATAATGTTATAATAGTTAATGACAAAAAAACAAAAAACGAGATACGTTCATAAAGAAAAGATTAAACTTTTTATTTCACTAATAACATACATGGTAATCATATACATAAATATATTTGATCGTTTCATTTTCTTTATCGTTATTAAGTACATCATTTAAAAAAAACATAAAAAAAAACACAAAAAATCTATATATATAAAATTGTAAGCCTTTTTTTTGTAATTTAATAAGTCCATTCAGGATCAACAATTTTGGCCCATTTTGGTTTTTTGTAAATGTTCGTTGTGGCCCAAAGAAGGGTTTTTTTCCCAAAGAAAGTTAAATTTTTCAGTTTCGACCAATTAACTAAAGGCTTTAAAATGATGAATAAAATGAATTCAATACGAACCAGTGTTGTATACAATGGTATACCTTAACGTATAGTGTTTATAACATATAGCTTTTAGATACCATGTGCTGCATACATTATCTATATATATAAAATGTGAAGCCTTTTTTTGTAATTTAATAAGTCGTCAGGAATCAACCAATTTTGCCCATTTTTTTGTAAGTGTTCGTTGTGGCCAAAGAAGGGGTTTTCCAAAGAAAGTTAATTTTTCAGTTAACCCATTAACTAAAGGCGTTTTAAAATGAAGAATAAATGAATTCAATACGAAGCCGTGTTGTACACGTATAGCCTCTAACGATAGTGTTTGTATAACATATAGCTTTAATTACCAGTGGTGCTGAAAACGACGTTTTTTTCTTTTTTATTATTTAATATAAATTGTAACCGTTTTTTTTTTTTAATATCTAATAAGTCAAGGAGGAATCAACCAATTTCGCCCATTTTTTTTTTTTTAATATTCGTTATTGGCCCAAGGAAGGTTTGTTTTCCAACAAGAAGCTAATTTTGATTTAAAACCAATTTAACTTAAGGCGTTTTAAATCTGCCATTGTGTCAGTTTATGACACTTGTTTAGTTTCTAAATTCTGTTTCGTTGTCTTGTTCAGACAACGCTTCTATAACGGGTACTTCTTAATAGCGCGGAATTGTTATAGATTCGTTTAGATCTTTTCATCTATTTCTTCCTCGCTTGTTTCAGATTCCTTCACCTTCGTGCTCTGTTTCCTTTTTACCAGGTGTCTATGCTTCGAGATGAATTAGAGTAAGTAGGTACATATATTCTAGATTCGTATTTTGTTTTTATAGAATTAGATTTGTACGTTACTTGTGCAATAAAGTAGAATCTTTGACCATTTGTTTTACCGTGCTTGTTTTAATTGTTTCTCTTTGTATATTTCTGTTTTGCGTTTACGCATTTGTATGATTTTTTAAAGTTTTCTTTATATTTTGGATATGTGAGAGGTAATTTCTTCCCATTCCATGCCAAAGTTTATATTTTTTTTTTAATTTTTCCTTATTTGAATATCCTCATTTGTACTTTTCTAGGAGTAAATCCTTGTACTTTTTATCTATTTGACTGATCTATCGGAAATCGGGAAAAAGAGTATTTTTTTTTGACATAATTTCGTTTCTATTCTGTTTCATACTATCTTGTTCGTTTCTATTCGATTCATCTAATCTTGTTGTAACCGGCCTAAGTCTATCGTCTTAAGTACTCGTATTCAATCAATTGATATATATATTTTTGTTTATTTGAAATTTTGAAATTTTGTAAAAACAAATTTTTTTTTTATAATTCCTTTTTTTTTAAATTGGAAAACTGCTTTAGATATTAATAATTTTTTTCGAATGCACTGTTAAAATAATTGTTGCATATGTCTTTTTAGATTTCTTATCCAGATCATTAGCACGCTGATGGCTCGTTTTGTTACACATTTATTGGTGTAACTTTATGCTTTATATAATACATATGCGCTCATTATTACCACAATTATTAGTAAAAGTGCATTCGTTGGTCTAAATCTACTTCCGATGATTCTATTTGTGGTAATTACTTTGCAGTGAAATCCGCTGTCTTTGTAGCTATTAGCCCCATACTGGGTTCATTAATTATATCAACATTCGATGTGAAAGGTTTTTTTTTGTGTTTGTTTTGTTTTTTTTTTTAAATCAGTGTTGTAGAGAATGTTGAATAATGTTTCTTTTTAGGGTTTTTTTTTATTTGTTTAAATTTTTTTCTCTCTTTTTTTTACATATTTCCCTACCTATGTACAATTGAGCGGCATTAAAAGCTGCCCGATTAGAGTGTGGCCTGAAAACACCTGGCCTAGGTAGGCCACACTCTAATCGGGCAGCTTTTTTAATGGCCGCTCACTGTACATAGTTTTTTTATAATTTACAAAAAAAAATATGCATCGTCAGTGCAGTCAAAAAAATTTGCACGCAGTGCTAGGTTAAAAAGAAAAATAATTGTTGTGCCTTCTTTGTACGGCTGTCGGTTCACTAGTCCTTGGTCTGGCTTGATGCACGCCAGAACGACGCCGTGGTGCAGGCTGCACAGGCTTTTTCCTCTTTTTTTCTTGAATGGGGGACCCGGTGCTGGCGCACTGTGATTCGACTTTGTAGGGGTGGACTTGCCAGCTCTTCTTGGGTCCCGTAGCATGCTACAGTATCCTCGCATATGGTGAGTATAGGGGTCCTCGCAGGTCGCTTGGGCCGACTTGTTTTAACGTCGTACATCTTTCACAGGTTGTGGCTTTGTTTTCGATTTCGGCTTTGCCACGTTTTTTTTGGATTGTAGAGTATGGGTATGCTGTGGTCCTTATTTTTTTCATTCAATTTATTTTTTATAAATTCTACCTCGGCGTGTAATTTAGTCGAGGTGTTCCAATCAATTTTATTTGGGTTGTTTAGCAACCTCAATATTTTAGCCCTCCTGGCTTTTGTTTACATTGCTCACCCAGATCTCCTTCCCATTACTCTACTTTACTCAGAATTAATAATTTATGGCCTTTTTTTTTTATATTCTTTTTTTCAAATCATCTTCCGTGGTTGTTCCAGTCCCTGTTATCGCTTATAAGTGACCACTGTCACGGTCGCCAGTAGTAGGTCCACGTTTGATTCCGTATGCAGTGTATTATTATTTATTTAAAAAAAGAAGAAAGACTCGAGTAAGGTCTCTTTGTTTGAGTTAAGTTTTACTTCTGTTGTAAATGGATAACTTATAGCTACGACCGCGTAGCGCGCTGCCATAATGCGGCGGAGGCATCGGGGTATACTTATGTGTAAACATATTTATGTATAAGTGTATAAATGGTTTACATAAGAGTGTATTGTTTAGGCCGGCCGCAGCGGAGAATTTAGGATGTATCATATTGCATATTGGGCCAGAGCGGCCGCGCGTGTTATATTTGCCGTCAAAGCAATTGTCCAGCACCATTCACTCTGGTGGTGCATGCACTTGAATGTTGCGCACGATAAAATATTGTATCCAATTGCTACAATATGTTTGTAATGTTATTTCGGAACATGCTACAGCGTCAGTAGGTCCTGCTGTCTCATCAGAATCTGTGACTTTGATGTTGTGATCCACTGGATGCTTTACTGCTGACATTTTTTGGTCTTCAGTACACCTGGGTTGCTTCGCGAATCAGACTTAACGGTAGCGAAGTGATGCTACAAATGTCATCGATTTTGGGCATACTGCGAGTATAGGTCGAGGTAAGAGGACTGCAAGGGATATGTTTTTAAGTGCGGAGTGCAAATCACAAGCTAAAAGCATCCAGAATCTCCCAAAGTACACTCGGCGCTTAGGAGGGAAGAAAGTGAGACCAGCCACAGTGTAATGAGTATAGTGTGCCCTCTTATCAGAAGGCGTTAAAAATATGCGAAATAAAGGAGATTCATACAAACTCAAATCTGAATCACTGTGGGGTGACGCAGGGACCTACTGACGCAGACCATGAAGAGGTAGCACATAGATGTGGCCTATTCTAAGCGAAACCATACGGGAAGTGTCCGAAAACCCCTGTTGGGCCATGATAACACAGCAAAGCTGCGATTTGAGTTGTGGAGCTCGCGAGGCCAGATCACAGGGCAACATGGTTGGTGTGGGGTGCTGGTGCAGATTACTTCGTTGCGCGAAAATAGGTGGATAGGTATACAGTGTATACATTCCACCAAGCTGACACTGCAGAAGCAACTAGTGTAATGGAAGAATAGTCGACGATGCTCATGAAGAAGTCCTTTGTACTTGCGGGAGACTTCATGCATGGCCACAGAATGGGGTAGTACAAGAAACAAACAAGAGTCTTTTCACTTCTAGAATGCATTGCGACGCTGAGGTAATACTGCTGAACACGGGCACCCAACACACCTTTTCTAGAGCAGGAGCTGGTTCAATAATTAATCTCACCTTTGTAAGCAGTGGTATAGCACGGGATCAACTTGGCATATAGTCAGAGGTATTACGCGCAGTGACGATTATATTCATGTGGATAAGCTACCCACATAGCAGGGAACGTCGGAGCGCAACCAGCACGCAGCATCAGCTACAATGTGGACACCCTGGATGTAACAGCGCTAAATGTTATGCTCGAAAATACCCATATAACTAGCTCAGCGAATGAAAAAGCTGTAATGGCCATGGAAATTGTTAAAAATGCTTGCGACGCCTCGATGGTACGGAAGAAGAAACTTTCACCTTGGCATAAAGAAAGTATACTGTCGGAGCGAAGGAGATCGCTTTAGCAAGAACTGAATGCTTGCATGTGGCCGAAAGGTGTACAGCCGAGACTAGGAATAGGGCCCGATTTGAGATCAGACAAGTGGAATATAGAAGAAAAAGGAAAGTCCTCAAGGATTGAATTAGGCCAGTAAGGTAGAGCTTTAAGCAAACTATGTGATGACGCTGAGCGAAATCCATGGGGGTTTTGCCATAAAATAGTTATGAAGAAAAACTGAGTGCGGTGAGGCCCCATGCCCAACGTGTCCGAAATGATGACCAAATAGTGCACACACGCTTTCCCCAACAACAGGCTGTAACACAAACAAATGAGCACACCAGATGATCCAGGGGGACCGAATGGGCAACAGATGAGGAAGTATTGACACTGGCTGGCACCTTAAAGATGTAAGCACCGGGACCTGTTTTAATGGTATACTGAAACAACGCTCTTAAGGAAGCTATAATAGGAAAAAGCGAAGATGTTCACAGATCTCTACATGCGTGCTTTAGGGTGCGGTATTCCCGATATATGGAAAAGTTGCCAAAGGCTTGTGTTTATACACAAGGGCACAAGCCTCCAGAAGACCCAGCGGCATATGTCCCTTATGCATGCTAGATGCCTGTCGGGCAAAATCACTAGAAAACGAATAATAGCAAGGACGGCCGATCAATCACTCAGAGAGGTCAGGAGGACTGTCAGAACTCAGCCAGTTCGGCTTCCGGAAAATGAGATCAACAACCGATGCAATCTCGTGGGTGCAGCACATTGCTCAGAGAAGCCGTTAAAGGCACTAGATAGAGGTGCGGCACTAAAAATATGCCTAGTAGCCACACTAGACATCAAGATGACTTTAATACTGCCAAACTGGGGGAGAATTATAGAAGCACTGGAAAAATGGGGTCCCAAGTACATCGTAAAATCATTTCGAGCTATTTAGCGGCGGCAAGTAACATACAATACTGAAAGTTCGGAGAGGAAACCTACATAGTCTCATTTCTAGTCTCAAGGGTCTGTGCTAGGACCCCACCTGTGGAATATTATGTACGATGGCGTACTACGGCTCAACACTCCGAATGGAACCAATATAGTTGGATTTGCCGATGACAGTCGCAAAGCAGTTGCACGATGCCGAAAATAGAGCAAATATAGCAATCTCCATTATGGAGATGGATGGGAGCTACAGGATTGGCCTTAGGCCGACCACAAAACAGAGGCCGTGCTTATAGCACGAAAAGAAGGTAGAGTGGCAAAAATACGGGTTGGAGACCATGTCATTGAGTCAGTAAACCATGTATTAAGTATCTAGGAGTCATACTAGACCATCGCCTGAGCTTTAAGCAACACATCGATTACGCTTGCGGTAAGGCAGCACACGCGACACGGGCTCTCTCTCGGATCACCAAAAATACGAGGGGGACCCAAAGCAACAGCGAAGGAAACTGATTATGGGGTAGTCAGGTCGATCTACTCCTATACGCAGCCCCCATCTGGGCAGGACCGCCGTTAAGTATGCGCAACTACAGAAGAGGAATAGAGACAGTGAATCGACTCTATGCCCTAGAATGTGCTGTGCCTTACGAAGGTTTCAGCTGACGCTAATCCATGTAATAGCGGTGGTCCCACCAATAGATCTTCTTGGTGTATGAAGCAGTAAATATAGAGATCAGATGCACAAATCCCTCCAAAACCGCAGGGAGGACAGTTGCGCCCCGTGAAGACTGCATCACAGGTGGCAGGCGAGGTTGGAATGAACAAATGAGAAAGGACGGTGGACTCATAGACTATTCGCGAACATCAGAAAATGGGTGTATAGGAAACATGGGGAAGTTAATTTCTACTTGACGCAACTTATGACTAGACATGGAGTGTTTAAACACTACCTAAATAGGTTTAGACATGAAGACGACCCGTACTGCACTTACTGCCGGTCCGGTATAATTGAAGAAGCAGAACACATTTTTTTGTCTGTCCGCAATTGAAGAAGAGCGAAGAGTTGAGTAGAAGAGTTGGAGAGGTGCCTACAGTTACTTCAATGGTAGATATCTACTCAGCTCAGAAGATTGCTGGTCAGCCGGTGTAGCCACGCCAATGTATAATTCTCCAAAAACTGCGTCGCGCCAGAAAGACTGCGTCACACTATTCAAGATGAGGCAATAGGCCCCTCCCCCTCCGCGAAGCTATACCTTACGTAGTTCCGCCGGAGGGAAACGGAGGACGGGTTTAGGGGTTTAGTGTTGTGTGAGCCGAGTGGCAAGTCCCACACTTGCCACCTATGTGTGTCCAAAACAAAAAAAAAAAAAACACCAGCCACAGTGTAATGAAGTATCGGGTTGACCTCTCTATCAGAAGGAGTTTAAAAAATATGCCGAAATAAATGAGATTCATACAAACTCAATCTGAATCACTGTGGGGTGGCGCTGGACCTACGACGCAGACATTCAAGAGGAGCACATAGATGTGGCTATTATAGCGAACCATACGGGAAGTGTCGAACCTGTTGGGCCTAGATAACACAGGCCAAAGCTGCGATTTTGAGTTGGAGCTGCGGAGCAGATCCACAGGGGCAACTGGCTGCAGATTACTTCGTTGGGCGAAAATAGGGGATTCAGGTATACAGTGTATACTTCACCAAGCCTGACCTGCCCAAGAAGCAACTAGTGTAATGGAAGAGATAGTCGACCGATGCTCATGGAAGTAAGTCATTTGATACTGCGAGGAGACTTTCAATGCCTGGCCACAGAATGGGGTAGTATACGAAAACAACCCAAGAGGTCTTTCACTTTCAGAATGCATTGCGACGGGCACCAACCAACACCTTTTCTAGAGCAGAGCTGTTCAATAATTATCTCACCTTTGTAAGCAGTGGTATAGCTACGGGACTAACCTTGGCATATTAGTCAGAGGTATACGGGCAGTGACCAATAGTGCGATTCATATTATGGTGGATAGACCCACATAGCAGGACTGAGCGCAACCAGCACGAAGATTCAAGTACAATGTGAAACCCTGGATGTAGCAGGCTAAATGTTATGCTTCGAAAATTACCATATAAAACTGGCTCAAGCGAAATGAAAAAGCTGAAATGGCCATGGAAATTGTTAAAAATGCTTGCGACGCCTCGATGGTACGGAAAAAGAAAACTTCATCTTGGCATAAAGAAGTATACTGGTGAGCGAAGAGATCGCTTTAGCAAGATTAAATGCTTGCATGCTCGAAGGCGTTACAGCCGAGCTGGAATCAGGCCCGATTTTGAGACAGACAATTGAATATAGAAGAAAAAGTGAAAGTCCCAAGAGATTGATTAGGCCGTAAGGTAGGTGCCTTTAGAAAACTATGTGATGACGCCTGAGCGAAAATCCATGGGTTTTCGCCTATAAAATGTTATCAAAGAAACTGAGTGCGGTGAGGCCCCATGCAACGGGTCCGAAACTGGAGGAGCAAAATAGTGCACACACTCTTTCCCAAACAACAGGCGTAACATCAAACAAATGAGACAACACCAAGATGATCAGGGACCGAATGGGCAACAGATGAGGAAGTATTGGACACTGGCGGGCCACACTGAAAAATGGTAAAGCACCGGGACTGATGTATACCGAACAAAGCTCTTAAGGAAGCTTATAATAGGAAAAGCGAAGATGTTCACAGCTCTCTACAATGCGTGCTTGAGGAGCGGTATTTACCGATTATATGAAGTGCCAAGGCTTGTGTTTATACAAGGGCAACAAGCCTCAGAAGACCCAGCGGCATATCGTCCCTTAGCATGCTAGTGCTGCGGGCAAAATTCCTAGAACGGAAAATAGCAAGACGGCTCGTCAATCATCAGAGAGTCAGGAGGACCTTCAGAAAACAAGCAGTTCGGCTTCAGGAAAATGAGCTCAAACAACCGATGCAATCTAGTGGGCAGCACATTGTCAAGAAGCCGTTAAAGGCACTAGAGGGAGGTGCGGCACTAAAAAATTACTGCTAGTAGCCACAATAGACATCAGAATTGCCTTTAATACTGCCAACTGGGGGAGAAGTATAGAAAGCACGAAAAAATGTCGGTCCCAAGGTAATCCGTAAACTCATTTCGAAGCTATTTAAGCGGGCGCAAGTTACATACAATATGAAGTTGGAGAGGAAACCTACACTAGTCTCAGGGGAGTTCCTCAAGGTCTGTGCTAGGACCCCACCTGTGGAATATTATGTACGATGGTACTACGGCCTCAACACTCCGGATGGAACCAATATAGTTGGATGCCGAGATATCGCTGTAGTGACAGTCGCCAAAGCAGTTGCCACGATGCGAAAATAGGTGCAATATAGCATCGCCATTATTTGAGAATTGGCTGGGAGCTACAGGATGGCCTTAGCCGACCACAAAACAGAGGCAGTGCTTATCAGCACGAGAAGAAGGCCGAGGGCAAAAAATACGGGTTGGAAGACATGTCATGGAGTCAGTAAACCATGTATTAAGTATCTAGGAGTCATACTAGACCATCGCCTGAGCTTTAGCAACACATCGATTACGCTTGCGGTAAGCAGCACACGCCGACACGGCTCCTCTCGGACACCAAAAATACGAGGCGGACCCAAGCAACAGCGAAGGAAACTGATTATGGGGGTAGTCAGTCGATCTCTACTATACGCAGACCCCATCTGGGCAGACGCGTAAGATGCGCAACTTACAGCAGAGGAATAGAGGACAGTGAATCGACTCTGTGCCCTTAGAATGTGCTGTGCCTTTCGAACGGTTTCAGCTGACGCTATCCATGAATAGCGGGTGTCCCACCATTAGATCTATTGGTGTATGAAGTAGTAAAATATAGAGATCAGGATGCACAAATCCCTCCCCAAACCGAAGAGGACAGTGCGCGAAGACTGCATCACAGTGTGGCAGGCGAGGTGGAATGCAAATGACAAAGACGGTGGACTCATAGACTTATTCCGGACATCAGAAAATGGGTGTTAAGGAACATGGGGAAGTTAATTTTACTTGACGCAACTATGATAGACATTTTGGTGTTTAAACACTACCTAAATCGGTGTAGACATGAAGACGACCCGTACACTTACTGCCGGTCCGGGTATAATTGAAGAAGGCAGAACACATATTTTTTTGTCGTCCGCAATTTGAAGAAGAGCGATCAGAGTTGAAGTAGAAGAGTTGGAGGGTGCCTACAGTTACTTCAATGGTAGAATCCATCAGCTCAAAAGATTGCTGGTCCGCGTGTGTAGCACGACATGTATAATTCTCCAAAACCTGACGTCGCGACAAAGGGGACTGCGCACTATTCGAATATGAGGCAATAGGCCCCCCCACGCGAAGCTATACCTTACGCGTTAGTACGCGGAGGAAAACGGAGGACGGGTGGGGTGTTTTGGTTGTGAGCCGAGTGGCAAGTCCACACTGGCCCACCTGGAAAAAAAAAAAAAAAAAACAACCAGCCACAGTGTAATGAGTATCGGGTGCCCTCTCTATCAGAAGTGCCCTTTTTAAAAAATATGCGAAATAAATGAGATATAACAAACTCATCTGAATCACTGTGGGTGGCGCAGGACCACTGACGCAGAACATTCAAGAGGAGACAATAGATGTGGCTATATAAGCGAAACCATACGGGAAGTTGTTCCGAAACCCCTGTTGGGCCTATGATAACACAGCAAGCTGCGATTTGAGTTGTGGAGCTCGTCGGAGGCAGATCACAGGGCAACTGGCTGCAGAGTATTCGTTGTGGGCGGAAATGTGGGATCAGGCTATACAGTGTATACATTCCACCAAGCTGACACTGCAGAGAACTAGTGTTAATGGAAAGAGATAGTCGGACGATGCTCATGAAGGAAGTCATTTGATACTTGCGGAGACTCAATGCCTCGGGCCACAGAATGGGGTTTTACAAGAAACAACCAAGAGGTATTTCATTTAGGAATGCATTGCGACGCTAGAGGTAATACAGCTGAATCGCGTCACCAACACACCTTTTCAGAGCAGGAGTGGTTCAATAATTGATCTCACCTTTGTAAGCAGTGGTATAGCTCCGGGACTAATTGCATATTAGTCAGAGGTATAGGCAGTGACCATAGTGCGATTTCATATCAGGTGGATAGCTACACCACATAGCAGGATGGGAGCGCAACCAAGCTGCAGCATCAGGCTACAAAGTGTAACACCCTGGATGTAGCAGCGCTAAATGTTATGCTCCAAAAATACCCATATACTGGCTCAGCGAATGAAAAAGCTGACAAGGCCATGGAAATTGTTAAAAATGGCGCGGGACGCCTCTGATGGTACGGAGAAGAAAACTTCACCTTGGCCATAAAGAAGTTACTGGTGGAGCGCAAAGATCGATTAGCAAGAAACTGAATGCTTGCATAGCCGAAGGGTTACATCGAGCTAGGAATAGGCCCGATTTGAGATCAGACAAGTGGAATATAGAAGAAAAAGGAAGTCCTCAAGAGATTGATTAGTGCCAGTAAGGTAGATGCCCCTTTAAGCAACTATGTGATGACGCGATGCGGAAAAATCCATGGGTTTTGCCTATAAAATATTATTAAGAAAACTGAGTGCGTTTAGGCCCCCCATGCCAACGTGTCCGGAAATGATTAGCCAAATAGTGCACACACTCTTTCCCCAACATCAGGCTGTAACACAAACAAATGAGCAACACCAAGATGATCCAGGGACCGAATGGGCAACAGATGAGGAAGTATTGACACTGGCTGGCATACTAAGATGGTTAAAGCACGGGACCTGATGGTATACCGAACAAGCTCTTAGAACTATAATAGGAAAACGCGGAGATGTTGACAGCTCTCTACAATTGCGTGATGAGGGAGGCGGTATTTCCCGATTATATGGAAGTGCCAAAGCTTGTGCTTTTACCCAAGGGCAACAAGCCTCAGAAGACCAGCGGCATATCGTCACTTTGCATGCTAGATGCTGCGGCAAATCCTAGAACGTAATAATAGCAAGCCGCTCGATCAATCCACAGAGAGTCAGGAGGACTATCAGAAACAGCAGTTCGGCTCCGGAAAATGAGATCAACAACGATGCAATCTCGTGGGTGCAGCACATTGCTCAAGAAGCGTTAAAAGCACTAGATGGGCGGTGCGGCACTAAAAAATACTGCCTAGTAGCCACACTAGACATCAAGAATGCTTTAATACTGCCTACTGGGGAAGAATTATAGAAGCACTGGAAAAGTCGAGGCCCAAGGTACATCCGTAAACTCATTTCGAGCTATTTAAGCGGGCGCAAGTTAACATACAATTACTGAAGTTGGAGAAGAAACTTACATAGTCTAAGGGAGTTCCTCAAGGGTCTGTGCTAGGACCCCACTGTGGAAAGTATGTACGATGCGTACCTACGGCTCAACACTCCGGATGAACCAATATAGTGGAATTTGCCGATGATACGCGTTAGTGACAGTCGCAAAGCAGTTGCACGATGCCGAAATAAGTGCAATATAGCAATCTCTTATTGAGAATGGCTGGAGCTACATGGATTGCCTTAGCCGACCACAGAACAGAGGCAGTGCTTATCAGCCGAGAAAGAAGTCGAAGTGGCAAAATACGGTGGGAGACCATGTCATGAGTCAGGAAACCAGGCTTTATATTAAGTTATCTAGGGAGTCATACTAGCCATCGCTAAGCTTTAAGCAACACATCGAATTACGCTTGCGGTAACGCAGCACACGCGACACGGGCCTCTCTCTCGGATCACCATAAATACGAGGTGACCCAAGCAACACCGAAGGAAACTGATTATGGGGGTAGTCAGGTCGATCCTACTATACGCAGCCCCCATCTGGGCAGTACGCGTAAGATGCGCAATGTTAGGAAAGAGGAATTGAGACAGGCATCGACTCTGTGCCCTAGAATGTGCTGTGCCTTTTGAACGTTCAGCTGACGCTATGATGTAATAAGGCGGGTGTCCCACAATAGATCTCTTGGGTATGAAGCAGAAAACTAGAATCAGGATGCACAAATCCTCCTCAAAATCCGAAGGAGGACGTGCGCGAGACTGCATAACAGAGTGGCAGGCGAGGTGGAATGCTACTGACAAAGGACGGTGGAATCATAGGACTTTATTCCGGACATCAGGAAATGGGTTGTTTTTTTTATAGGAAGCATGGGGAAGTTGCTTATCTACTTGACGAACTATGACTGGACATGGAGTGTTTAAGCACTACCTAAAATAGTTTAGACATGAAGGTACGACCGGTACTGCACTTCTGCGGTCCGGGTATAATTGAAGACGCAGTACAAACATATTTTTTGTCTGTTCCGCAATTGAAGGAAGAGCGATCAGATTTGAGTAGAAAAGTGGCGAAGGTGCCTACAGTACTTCAATGAGTAGATATTCTAATCAGCCAGAAGATTTGCTGGTCCGCCGTGTGTAAACACTACATGTATGATTCTCCAAAAACTGCTTCGGCAGAAAGAATGCGCAGAATTCAAAGATAAGGCAATAGGCCTACCCTCCGCAAAGTTATACTTACGGTAGTCCGCGGATGGGAAACGGAGGACGGGTGGGTGTTAGTGGTGTAGCCGAGAGGCAAGTCCACACTTCGATTTCAACGCATTTTTGCCACCTAGAAAAAAAAAAAAAAAACACAACGCACACACACACAGCACAACACACACGCCAACAACACACCACACACATACAACACACACACTCAGTCGGCTAAGATTAGGCTAGAGTGGGGGTATAGGTGGAGGTATAGTGAAAGGCCTCACAGATAGTAGTTAGCTGCGAATGCCAAATAAGCAGTCACCGACCAAAGCGATAGCATGGATGGAGTAAATTAAAAGGTTTACAGTCCCGACGAAAAGTTAGTGACAGGGAAGAAGGAGCCGCCTTCTTAAAATAAGAACTGTAAACCCTGTTCGGCGACTGTCCACAGTGGGCGGCCAATAGGTCTGCGCCAGACGAACGTCGGCAGCGAATGTACCGGCGTAGTATAAGAAGCTATGCGGAAGGAACCCAGATCAAAACACCACAATGAAAGTAAGAGGAGACAAATTTACGGTGCAGGGAGTGGGATCCCAGTACCGGCGGCTGTGAGAGGTGGCGAGCGGGCCCCGGGCGTCGATATCCAGCGACCGCAATGTACAGTGGTGGTAGGGACTTGGCCTCGGTAGCAGGTAACTATAAAACCAAACAACAACAACTACAAGCTTCACCAAAGCAACAGATGTCGGCCCCCCCCCCCCCCCCCCCCCTGAGACGAAGTGTTTAAAGCTTCGACCAGAGTGTTGAGATCCAACCCCCCCCCCCCCCCCCCCCCCCCCCCCACCCCCCCACACCTGTCAGGAAATCGTTTTCGTTGTCACCGTTTAACTGCGACAAAATGCGCATGTCGGATGGAGAAAATTGACATGGAACAGACCGAGAACCACGATGAGAAAAATGCGGCGAGTTCAGCACTCATTAAGCTTGGGGAAAAATCGCAGGAGTCTCACTGAGCTCAATGACGTTGCCCCAACAAACGATAAATAAATCGAAAGAAAAACACTCGTCAATAGCATGCCTTCTGCATAAGAAGCAAATAGCTGCCAACGGAAGCACCGACACGGTGGTTCCAAGACCAGTGGTCGTGGAACAGCACGGAACCATATCAAATGGGGAAGCTGGTGGGGATAACGGTACAAAAAAGGCAGGAGCCCAGGGCAAGATGCAGTAATCACCAAAAAAGCAATGCACGAGATGGAAGCCCAAATCAGCAAACAGGTGTACTGAAGCCAAAAAATGTCAGCAGTAAAGTATCTAAACAGTGGATCACAACATCAAAGCCCACAGATTCCTGATGAGGACAGCATGGAGAACGTTAAGAGAAGAACAATCAGGAAGAAGGAGGACCACCCCGGAGCGATGCAATAAAGTTATGAGACGGTTGGTGACACAACGACGGCGATATTCTTAGCAAATAAAAGCGAGCCGGAACTGCAGCCTTGAGCCAAAGCGTCAAAGGGCATCCGCAAGACGGCAAAAGGAGAGATGCGACTCATTATGAGCAAGCGCAGACGAGATCACGGATAAGTTGCAGGTTATGGTTAAAAAATGTGGGGGATACCAAAGCTAATGTCAAAGCAATTACTTAAGTGCAACGAGCTGAAATTAAGGATATGGATGAAACCATACTGCCGAAGATGTTTCGTGCACTAGCAAAACTGGGGACATATGCCTAACGAAGGATGCTATCTTACATTTTTTTTTTTTTGTTTTTTTTTTTACTTTTACGCAAGGCATATGGGATACACAGACTGCAACAATTCAAAAACAGCTAAGGTAACTGAGGCATACTGGGCACTGAGAAGTTAAGAATAGGTGGGTCAATCAGACATTAAAACAGGGACCGAAGAGGATGCTACAAAGTCTCGATTTTGTGCATCACTGCGAGTAGATGTCGAGGTAAGGAGGACGGCGGGAAAGGGAATATGTTTAGTACGGGAGGGGCAAATCACACAAGCCTAAGCATGCCCGAATTCTACCAAATGTACACTCTGCGTAGAAGGGAAGAAGTGAGACCAGGCCACAGTGTAATGAGGATCGGGTGCCCCCTATATCAGAAGGGCGTTTAAAAAATATGCGAAATAAATGAGATTCAGACAACTCAACGAATCACTGTGGGGTGCGCAGCAGAACACTACTGACGCAGACCATTCAAGAGGAGGCACATAGATGTTGCTATTATAAGCGAACCATACGGGAAGTGTCCGAAACCCTGCGCGGCTATGATAAACACAGGAAAAAGCTGCGATTTTCGAGTTGTGGATCTCGTCGGAGGCAGATCACAGGGCAACTGGCTTCAGATTACTTCGTTAGGGCGGAAATAGGTGGGATTCAGGTATACAGTGTATACATTCCAACAAGCCTGACACTGCAAGAAGCAACTAGTGTAATGGAGAGATAGTCGGACGATGCTCATGGAAGAAGTCCTTGATACTGCGGGAGACTTCAATGCCTGGGCCACAGAATGGTAGTACAAGAAACAACCCAGAGGTTTTCACTTCTAGAATGCTTGCGACTCTTGAGGTAAACTGCTGAAAACGTGCACCCAAACACAGCTTTTCTAGAGCAGGAGCTGTTCAATATGATCTCACCTTTGCAAGCAGTGGTATAGCACCGTGATCAGTTTGGCATATTAGTCAGAGGTATACGGGCAGTGACCATAGTGCGATTATATTCATGGTGGATAGCTACCCACATAGCAGGACTTGGAGCGCAACCAGCACGCAGTATCAGCTACAAAGTGACACCTGGATGTAAGCAGCGCTAAATGTTATGCCTCGAAATACCCAGTATAACTGGCTCAGCGAATGAAAAAGCGGTAAGGCCATGGAAATTGTTAAAAATGCTTGCGAGCCTGATGGTACGGAAGAAGAAAAACTTCACCTTGGCATAAAGAAGTATACTGGTGGAGCGCAAAGCATCGCTTTAGCAAGAACTGATGCTGCATCGCCCGAAGCGTTACATCCGAGCGAGGAATAGGCCCGATTTTGAGATCAGACAAGTGGAATATCGAGAAAGGAAAGTCCTCAAGATATGATTAGAGCCAGTAAGGTAGATGCCTTTAAAGCAACATGTGATGACGCTGAGCGAAATCTTGGGATTTTGCCTATAAAAATAGTTATGAAGAAAACTGAATGCGTTAGGCCCCCCATGCCACGTGTCCGGAATTGATTAGCCAAAATAGTGCCACACTCTTTCCCACAACAGGCTGTAAACCACAAACAAATGAGAACACCAGATGATCCATGGGACCGGAATGGGGCAAACAGATGAGGAAGTATTGACACTGAGATGGCAGACTTAAAGATGGTAAAGCACCGGGACCTGATGGTATACCGAACAAAAAGCTCTTAAAGGAAGCTATAATAGTAACGCGAGGTGTTCACAGCTCTCTCCAATGCGTGCTTGAGGGAGGCGGTAATTTCCGATATATGGAAGTGCCAAAGGCTTGTGCTTATACCCAAGGGCAACAAGCCTCCATAAGACCCGCGGCATATCGTCCCTTATTGCAGCTAGATGCTGCGGGCAAAACTAGAACGAATAATAGCAAGACGGCCGATCAATCCATTTCAGAGAGTCAGGAGGACTGATCAGAACAGCAGTCGGCTTCCGGAAATGAATCAACAACGGATGCAATCTCGTGGGTGCAGCACAATGCTCAAGAAGCCGTTAAAGGCACTAGATTGGAGGTGCGGCACTAAAAAAATACCGCCTAGTAGCCACACTAAGCCATCAAGAATGCCTTTAATACTGCCAACTGGTGGGAGAATAAGAAGCACTGGGAAAAATTTCGTTACTCATTTCGAGCTATTTAAGCGGGCACAAATAACATACAATACTGAAGTGGAGAGAAAACTACATAGTCTCAGGGGGAGTGTCCTCAGGGTCTGTGCTAGACTCAACACTCCGGCTGGAACCCATAAGGGATTGCCGATGATATCGCTGTAGTGACAGTCGACAAAGCAGTTGCACGATTGCCGAAAATAGATGCAAATATAGCAATCTCCATATTAAGGATGGCTAGGAAGCTACAGGATTGGCCTTAGCCGACCACAAAACAGAGGCCAGTTGCTTATTCAGCACGAGGGAAAGAAGGTAGAAGTGTGTAAAATGCAAAAAAGTCGCGCGTTCGTTTGGTGTAAAAAATACGAATGAATTTTATTTTAAAAAATGTTCTCGAGCTTAGCCTAGAAATTCTTACGTATAAAGTTCTGCCACTGTAGTATGTATTTATGTATATCTTATAGGCTCTGCCGGCTCAAAGCAGCGGCGGAGCGGGAGATATAGCATGCGTATGAATGTATGTGTGGAGTATATGCTGAAGGCATTGGATCTTGCCAGATCTCACGCCGCAGGCCAGTCCACATATAAGTGGGATCATATTTCGGCATTGTCTGGCTAGCTTGTGTAACGAGTGACAAAGTGTCACTTTGTTTATGCGCTCTACTCTATCTTTTAGTTTAAGCATATGACCATTGTCTATGTATACTTACAATAATGTGGGGCATATGCCTTTCTGTCATACAACCTACTACACCTCCTTCTTAAAGAAATAACGTACCTAGTGTAGTTATTTATATGAAAATTATCATATTATTATTATTTTTTTTATTTTATTTACTATGTTATTATTTTTTCATTTTTTTTTTTTTTTTTGGTGGTCATACTTTTTTTTTACTTCACTATTTTTGAAATCTTGTACTTTACAAAAATTTGTTAGTTAGGCCATTCTATTGTAAAATTTTGTAAATATTAAATTCTCTTTTTTTTAAAGTATTTTTTCTTTACTATATATAATATATATTTCTATTGAAATAAAATGAACTCAAACAGAAAGACCTATCTAAAAAAACTATTGTGTCTCTTAATATTATTTCGAAGTCAAATATAAATCTTGGAAGTTTTTTTGTTTTTTTTTTTTTTGTTTTTGCTGTCAGAGGGAAAGTAAACTACATTTGTAGATGGTTTTTGGCACCTGGCATTTATGACATCTACTTATGTACCTTGATATGGCGTCCCAATATTCAATAGTAGTGTCTTTTTATTTCGCTCGCGTTCTTGTGATGCAGTATGATCTCAAGTGAATTGGTAAAACAGTATTGCTTCTTTTTCTTCTCATTATTTGATAATAGGGTGACCGGCTTGAGTAGCGCTACTCTTAATGATTTCAATATTTATTGGCCCATATTTTTAAAAGTATCTATTGAAATTGATTCAAAGATCTTTCGCTCGGTGCCACTTTGACTTTGCTGATATTAAGTTATACGGATTCTTTTCGAAGCCTTTTTTGAAAAAATTGACCTAAGTCGAGAATTCCATTGGTATACATATCGCGAATGTCAATTCTTGCTATAACTTGTTCTCATGTTTTAATAAACATGTGGAATCTGTAATACGCAAGGTCACTACTTTTTCGTACCTCGTCATTTTAAATGACTTCGTATACGGTGGCTAGAAAGCCATTTGAATCTTTCGCCTTGCAAAAGTTCTTCTTATTAAATGCGCAGTTTTTCTGTCTACTTTGTTGCCTGGTAGTGACTTCAGGACTTTTGTGTTATGTCTTTTAATTTGGATACTGATATCGTGATAGGGCGTCTGCCACAAATTATCTTCCACATGTAATGAAAATGTATTTTTTAGTGAAAGTGTTTTCATTATATTTGAATTTCTCAGCAGGGTTTTGTTGATACTGACAGAAACCATTTATGTTGAAAAAAATAACTTGTCTTACTAAGCAGTAATTGAAAAAGGAAAAGTATAAAATCGTTTCGAAAAATATTAGAAAGCGATTAAAAATTAAGAACAATTTTGTAATAAAAAAAAATAGAAGGTTAATTAGGTCGAAGTATTGTACTATGTTCGCTCTAAATTCAACCAAACTATGAATTCCAAAATTTTTTATGTTTAAAAAAAAGAAATGTTTTTTTTTTTTTTTTAAAAAATTTTTTTTTTTTTTTTCGACATGACATTTGTGAACAAGGAAGAGTTAAGAAAAATCGTTTCTACCTCATAGGCCCAACTTAAGGCAATTGGACCACATATTTGTATTCGATGTTTACTGACAAGGTTCAGAATAAACTATACTCCTCCGACGACAGCCGTAAATAACCGTTTTCAATATTAACATATTGCTGAGCACAAGGCCAGCGATTGAGGTGAAATCAAGCCTCCCCACCGTAAAACATCCTAAAAAAGACTTGGAGATAACTTCATCAGGATCAACCACGACGACGCCTGGGAACTCTAACGAACTTCAGTGACGACGCGGGAATCCTTAAACATATGTGATTTACCACTGTTGAGCCACAAGGCCAATAGTCACAAAGGGGACGAAGTCAAGTCTCCCAACCTAAAATCCTAAAGCAATAAATATTCAAGAAGTAGCTGAGACAAACGTCAGCAACATCACCACTGCTCCAGAGGGAAGGTGATTTAAATATAACTGGCCAAAAAATGACCAAACAAAATAATGATTCTGTTTCGAACCGTATTTCGAAAGAAAGGAAACGGACACCTAATCAACTATAGGGGCGGAAAATCGCTGTGCCCCTTACAAAGGAAATGCAAAAATCGCTAAACAAAACAATTACGTCAATATGTTCTATCCATCTACAATGGCAACTTCAGCGTGCAAAGGTTCTGTCGAGAATTTCGATAATTTTGCTTTGTTCGGGATCAAGAGTATACAGGAGGCGACAGCAATTACAATATTTGAAAATTAACGAAAGATACGTCCCCGCCAATTGTTCACGCAACAAGTTCAACGAGAGGTGTGTCAAATTATGCCATAGTGATGACATATCAAATGTTCTCACTCAATTTGAGGTGGAGAAATTTGTAAGCGTCTACGCAGTAATAACTATTAAATTGCCGAGGAGCTAATTCACGCCAGACTAAGAAATAGTTGAATGAACCAATCAATGAATTCTGTGCCGGTAAAACAGTTTATGACTGATTGGATGAGAAGTCAAAACCGGCCCCCCCCCACAGAAAAAGATGGAAACTCAGTCCGCATAAAGAGGACATTCCAAAGTTATTTCAGAAAAAATTAAAGCTTTGCCGATAATGTAGCTGCCTAATAAAGTTGCTCAAAAAGGACATTCAAGATGCTAAGGCAAAGAATTATCAAGATAAGGAAACTAAATGGTAGCTATTAAAAGTTTACCAAGGGAATCTCAGAAAAGTGAGCCAACGTGAAGGTTACAACCTAACTTTGGCTCTGTCTACTCTAGATATAGAAAGTTCCTAAAAATTGTTTTTCTTTGTTTGAGTTTACAGGTATCCCTACCTATTTTGCGTGTGGTTTTCAGGCCACACTCTAATGAGCAAACTTTCAATGTCGCACAATTGACATAAGTTGTTAATTATAATAAAAAGGAAATATGCATAGCAGAGGAATAAAAAAAAAATTTTCTACGCAGTGCTAGTAAAAATATTGTTGTGCGTTGTTTGTACGCTGTCGGTTTCACTAGTTCTGGTCTGGCTTGATGCGCCAGACGATGCAAGTGCTGGCTGCACCGGCCTTTTTTTTTTTTTTTTTTTTGATGGGGGACGGTGCTGGCGGCCACAGGTGGATTCGGATTTGTAGGGCGGACTCCCAGTTATTCTTTGAGTCATCAAAGCAAATGCGACCAAACGATCAATATTGGATGGTAAATTTGTTATGAAACGAACTTTTGGTGTGAATCGGATAATCTTCGGGCAAAAAGAGTTCCACCTTCGAAGGGCGAATCATTTGGTCCGGTAACAATGACATGGAAATATCTTGCATTATTCTCATCGGGTATGGCATTGATACCAGGTACGGTTATGCATCAAGTTGTGCGTCTCCTTGATGATCAGCCTTGGCAGGACTCGACATCGTGTTCGTGTTCGTGTAAGAATAAAAAGTGCACACCTAGGACCTGGTGGCTACCTGGTGTCCTGGTGGCCACCGTCACGGTCGCCACGTAAGAATAAAAAGTCGCGGTTCGTTTGGTGGTAAAAATGCGTATGAATTTTTATTTTAAAAATGTTCTCGAGCTTAGCCTAAGAATTCTAAATATAAGTTCTGCGCTGTAGTATGTATTTATGATATATCTTTTAGGGCTCTGGCGCTCAAAGCAGCGGCGGAGCGGGAGCATGTAGGCATGGCGTATGTATGTATTGGGGAGTATGTATGTGAAGGCATTGGGGACTGCGCATGTGACCCGTTAATGCTTCGCTGCCAGATACTCACGCGCAGGCTGTCCACATATAAGTGGCTGATCAATTTCGGCCATTGGCGAGGTTGTAGTAAAGTGAGTGACAAAGTGCACGTTTGTTATGCGCTCTTACTCTATCTTTTAGTTTTAAGCATATGACCACTTGTTAATTGTATACTCTCAAACTGTGGGCATATGCCTTTCTGTCATGCAACATACTACAAGTGGCAAAAATACGGATTGGAGACCATGTAATGAGTCTAAAACCCATGTATTAAGTATCTAGGAGTCATACTAGACCATGGCCTGAGCTTTAAGCAACACATCGAATACGCTTGCGGTAAGGCAGCACACGCGACACGGCCTCTCTCTCGGATCACAATAAGGAAACTGATTATGGGGGTAGTCAGGTCGATCCTACTATACGCAGCCCCTATCTGGGCAGACGCCGTAAGATGCGCAACTTACAGAAGAGGAATAGAGTCAGTGCATCGACTCTGTGCCCTTAGAATGTGCTGTGCCTTTCGAACGGTTTCAGCTGACGCTATCCATGTAATAGCGGGTGTCCCACCAATAGATTCTCTTGGTGTATGAAGCAGTAAAATATAGAGATCAGGATGCACAAATCCCTCCTCAAACCCGAAGGAGGACAGTGCGCGAAGACTGCATCACAGTGTGGCAGGCGAGGTGGAATGCAACTGACAAAGGACGGTGGACTCATAGACTTATTCCGGACATCAGAAAATGGGTGTATAGGAGCATGGGGAAGTTGATTTCTACTTGACGCAACTTATGACTGGACATGGAGTGTTTAAGCACTACCTAAATAGGTTTGGACATGAAGACGACCCGTACTGCACTTTCTGCGGTCCGGGTATAATTGAAGACGCAGAACACATATTTTTTGTCTGTCCGCAATTTGAAGAAGAGCGATCAGAGTTGAGTAGAAGAGTTGGGAGGGTGCCTACAGTTACTTTAATGGTAGATATCCTACTCAGCTCAGAAGATTGGTGGTCTGCTTGAAAAATACTCGAAATAAATTACTTTATTTTCGAACAAGCAGTTGAAATTTTCAAAAATCAATTTTTGTTAAGTGTCTTGGCCCACACACACACACTGAGAGGAGAGGGAGAGATCCATAAGGCACACGCACACTCACCTTGGCCCTAAATAACTCTAAGTCGGTATTTCCGTTGACTATCCTCTGGTAATTTAGCAAATTTATGAACACGCTTTGGCTGTTAATTTTTCCCCTTCTTCTTGGCCCACTACCTCCCCAATTTTTCTTTTTGGCTGTTGCTTATTTTGCATGTCATTTGAGAAGATGCCACTGACTTGCCAGTGACTGAGAACATGGTCAAAAGCATAAGAAAAGGCTCTCTGGCCAGATAGTGAAATAAATCATTGAGAGATTTTTTTGGGAAAATTACAGTCATGTGAAAATAGAATTTCCCTTCTCCTAACATAGCAAGCCGTGACTTATTCTGTCACTTTGGTCAAATTCAGGTAGTCTCCCTTCCCATAGTTTCATTTCAGTTTCAAAGCGTAGCCCATACAAGTCGTACAAAATATTATTAATTTTTTAAAATTAACAAAGTGATTTTATTAGAACCCTAAACCAAACAAAAAAAATTTTAATACAAACAAACAAAAAAAAAAAAAATCCTCTTTCGTCTTTGTTTTTAAAATTTTTTATTGATTTCACAAAATGCCAAAAGTCTAAAAGTCGAACTCCCCGATGGTAAAAAACCCGCCACGGGTTTTTTTAAAAATTTTAAGGTCTATTGAGTAAGACGTCTTGAATTCCCCTGAAACTTTGGGGCTTGACGATGGACGGGCGGAAATTTCCCCAAAAATGTGAGAAAATCATTTCCCGAAAAAATTTTTTTTAGTGGTTTCCACAACCCCTTCCAAAACAGACGCCCCCAAAAGACCGTTCCAAGGCTTTTTAGCAAGGGAACTGAGGACGTAGTTCCGAATTAAACTTTTTTGGGGCAGGACCATTAAAGGGAAAAGAAAACCCCGGGAAAAAAAAACCCTTCAAACAACCATTTGGTTTAATCGCGGGCCCTTTGGGGAGGGGAAGAAAAAGAGGAGGAGGAGGGTGGATACCGACCGCTGATTTAAAAAAAAATGCGGTTCACGGTTTTAAAAAAAAAGTAACCGAAAAACCCTTGGGAACCCCTATTGGAAATTTTTTAAAAACTCCGTGCAAATTAATTTCTTTTTGGCAAATCCATTTGGTATTCAAATCAAAATCGCATGACGGGAAATCTTTTGGAAAAGAATTTCTTAATTTTAAATTATCTGTGAGAAAACAATTTCCCAAAATCAAAATTTTTTTAAAGGAGATTTTTTATAATTTGGAATTTATTTTTGAAAATTTGTAATCAAAACAACGGGAGCAAGAAATAATTTTTTTAACCCCATTTTTCTAAAACAAATCTTGGGGTGGAGTAGGAGACTTAGCCCCTTTTTAGGAGATGGAGGGGAAGGGGGAAATTACCCGATTCCTGGTTTACAAAATTAGAAACTTAAAAATTTCCAAAAATTTTAGACTTTTCAAAAACCAAAATTTTTTTTTTAAATTGGGCTCTTTATTTTCCTTTTCCCTTTCCCCCGGCATTTTTTTATACCCACACTTTTAAAATCATTGCCCCCCTTTTCATTTCCCTAGCAAAAAAACCCTTCCAACTGGCAAAACCTTTTTAGGGGGGGGTTTATTTTTCTTTCCACCCCCCAAATTCATTCTCGCAAACTCATTCATCATCATTCTTTCTTAAAAAGCAAAATTTACATTTTAAAAAGACAAAAGAGGACAGCCTTTGTTGGTGTTTGTTTTTTGGGGGGGTTTTTGGTTTTGGTTCTTTTCTTTTTTATTAAAAATTTACTGAAAAATTTAAACCCTTTTTTGATGGGAAAAAAAACATCTAAGCAACAGAAAACGAGCCCCCTCAACTTCCACATTTAAATTTCAAAATAGAGCAAATTTTTGGCCACATTTATTCAAAGAAAGAGGAAGAGAGAGAGAAAGGGTATAGTTGATAAGCAAATATTTAATATTGCAAATTGAACATATTACTTCTATTTAGCCAATTAAAAAGAAAATTATTGAAATTTTTGTAAGCAAGAAAGGTTTAGAATTTTTTGACTAGCGGGGGCCCTTTAATTTTAATTTTTAGAATTTTAATAAATATTTTTTCTTCTACTTAGCTTTGGGTTAAACAATTTTAAAACAAGAGAAATTTTAAAAAGAAAACATTCTAATTAATTCTTATGTGAAGGATCGGAACTGTTTTTTGGAAGGGTTTTTAAAATTTTTGAAGGAAAATTCATTCATTTTTTACTGGTTTTGTTGGTGTAACTTTAGATTTGGTTAAAAAACTTCAAATTTTCCACCATTTCTACTAAAATACTTATCCAGAAATTCAAATTATGTTTTTAAATCAGCAATATATTTCTATTAGAGCTCAAAAGGACTAAACTAAGTGTGACGTTGTTTTCTACTATTGCTATTCCACTTCCTGTTTTGTGTTTTTGCTTTGTCCTGCTCAATGGGCGTTGAATTATGAACAGGTTTCGTATTCATCCCCTCATCCCCTTACTTTCCATCTGGGGGACTTGGTAAGTAGTGCCATAACAAGTATGTGGGTGATAGTTGGCCACACACACACACACACACAAAAAAAAACACCTATATATGTGATATACTCGTTACCTAAGCAAAGTCTCTGACTGACATTTAATGTGGTTAACGTATGGGTGTACGTGTGTGTGTGTGTGTATAAGTGGGTCTCACTACTTCTCTCTCTGTCTTTCTCACTCTGTAACTTTATCTCTGTTTTTCTGTATGCCTATCTCTTTCTGATGCTTGTATCTCTGTGTTGATAATGTGCATAATAAGCCTTAATTAATCAGCGTTAAAAAGGCAATATGCCAGACCATCCGACCCACCGACCGACCGCCCTGACTGCTACCTTTGCCTTTACTTGCTTGTAATTTGCCCTTACGATGAAAACAAACATACGCAAAAATACACGAGCGTGTGTATGTGTGGGTGTGTGTGTGGCTGTGTGTGTATATAGGAAGAAATCTCAAAAAAAAATAAACTTATTTACAGGTGAAAACAGAAAAAAAATCTCACAGACGTCGCAGAGAAGTTTTTGCAGGCTCTTCTGTTGGTGGTTAAAGGATTCATCTTAAGTCTGTTTCTGTTGAAACAATGAAACGACTCTAAGGAGAGAGTTTCAGGAGTAAAGGCACTCGTCCCTGAAGATCTTCAATTCTTGTGAAGTTTTTGCCATAGATAAAGCTTTCTTATATGTATTCCATTATATTTGCAAAAGCCTCATTAAATTAGACGACGATCTTTGAAATTTTGTTTAAAATGTGTGCCTTCATTTTTTTCTATATTAGATTCTTTTCCTGAAGCGAACATTTTTCGAGTACTGAACGTTTCAGTCTATAAATAATGAAATATTCGAAAAACTTAATAGAAAGTTGTTAAAAAACTTATTGTAAATACAAAAATTAATAAAATTTTTTAGCTTAACTAACCAAAGTAAAAAGATAAGACTTAAAGTGATCTCTGGAACTTAAAGGATTTAAGTATTCTGCATATAGAGCTTATATATTTAAAATATAAAATGTTTTTCAAAAGGTTTCAGGTTTTCAATCGACTTGATGTTTCTTCTAACTTATCTTAGGGAACCTTTAGGTCTTAAGTTTGGAAGAAGGTTACAAAGCGTTTTGTAAACTTTTTTTTAAGCTGAAATTTCTTTAGAATCATTCTGAACGTACATTTTATGAAACAAACATAACAACGATAGTGAAAATCAACAATATTTCTGACTTATTGTAGAAGGAAAAGAGTACAGAAAAACGTTACAAGGCGTTGCAGGGGGAAGGGTAGGACATAATTTATTAAAAAAGAGTCGTTTAAGGAGTTTTAATAACAAGATTGCAATAACTAATATAAAAAAAAAAATTATGTATCCATGGACAAGTGAGAAAAATGAAATAGGCGTCTATATTTATTTCAAGTAAGTCAAGAGTTACGCTCTTTAGCGAAGCTTTTACAGTGGGAAGACATAACTTTATGTAAAAAAAAAAATATTTTTTTTAAAATTTTTAAAAACTAAGGGATATTTAAAATGCTTTGCTTGTTTTCCTGCTTAAGTTTTAGAACTGTTTAGATAAACGATATACATAAAATGTCTTACAATCAATTAAATCACTAATAAAATTCAACAAAAGAGTATAAACAATTTAAATGCAACAGTTTGTTCTCAACTATTTTTATTGATTTATGCAACATAAATACATACTATACACACACACAGACACACACAGACACACAACGTGACACAACGTACGCGGACATTCTTAAGCAGATTAAAAGCGAGCCGAAACTTGCCAAAGCGTCAAAGGCATCCGCAAGACGGCAAAAGGAGAGATGCTACTCATTATGAGCAAGACCGCGGACGAGAACACGGATAAGTTGCAGTCTATGGTGAAAAAGTTGGTGGGATACCAAAGCTGAAGTCAAAGCACTACTGAAGTGCAACAGCCTGAAAATTAAGGATATGGATGAAACCACTACTGCCGAAGAGTTTTTTCAGTGCCACTTTAAGGCAAACTTGGAGAGACATAGGCCCAACAAAGGATAGCCTATCTTACCTTTACGCAAGCATATGGAGATACCCAACTGCGACAATTCAAAATAACCGCTAAGGTATCTGAGGCAATACTGGAACTTGGGAAATGTAAGAACTCAGGCTGGTCAACTGGCCGAATAGACTTAAACAGGTACCGAAAAGTGCTACAAATGTCTCGATATTTTGGCATACTGCGGAGTAGATGTCGAGTTAAGGAGGACTGCAATGGGGGATGTGTTTTAAGTGGAGGTGCAAATCAACCAAAGCTAAAGCATGCCAGAAATTCTCCCAATGTACACTCCTGCGTTAGGAAGGGAAGAAGTGAGACCAGCCCACAGTGTGATGAGTACGGGTGCCCTCTATATTCAGAAGGCGTTAAAAAATATGCGAAATACTGGACGCAGACCTTCAAGAGGAGCCACATAAGATGTGGCTATTAAAGCGAAGAGCATACGGGGAAAATGTCCAAACCCCTTTTGGGCCTATTGATTAAACAGGCAAAGCTGCGATTTTGAGTTGTGGAGCATCGGCGAGCAGATCACATGGCCAAATGGCTGACAGATTCCTTCGTTAGGGCGGAAAAATAGGGGGGATTCAGGTATACAGTGTATACATTCCACCAAGCTGACACAGCAAGAAGCAACTAGTGTATGAAGAGAAGACGACGAGGCTCATGGAAGAAAGAAGTCCTTTGATAATTGCGGGAGACTTCAATGCCTGGGCACCAGATGGGGTAGTACAAGAAACAACCCAAGAGGTCTTTCACTTCATAGAATGCATTGCGGACGACTTGAGGTAATACTGCTGAAAACGGGAACCCAAAACACCTTTCTAGCGCAGGAGCTGGTCAACTGGCCATGGAAATGGTTTAAAATGCCTGCGACGCATCGATGGTACGGAAGAACAAAACTTCCACATTGGCATAAAGAAGTATACTGGTGGAGCAGAAAAGATCGCTTAGCAGACTCTGAATGCTGCATGCCCGAAGGCGTTACAGCCGAGCTAGGAATAGGCCCGATTTTGAGATCAGTACAAGTGGAATTGGTGTTGATAGAAGGAAAAGGAAAGTCTTCAAGAGATTGGATTAGAGCAGTAAGGTAGATGCCCTTAAGCAACTATGTGATGACGCTGAGCGAAATCCATGGGGTTTTGCCTATAAAATAGTTATGAAGACACTGTGAGTGCGTTTAGGCCCCCCCATTGCCAACGTGTCCGGAACTCGATGCAGCAAAATAGTGCAACACATCTTTCACCAAACAACAGGCTGTAGACAAACAAATGAGCAACACCAAGATGATCCAGGGAACGAATGGGCAACATATGAGACGTATTGACACTGACTGGCCACACTATTAAAGATGGTAAAGCCACCGGGTACTGATGTATACCGAATAAAGCTCTTAAGGAACATCTGTATAGGTAACGCGGAAGATGTTCACTGCTCTCTACAATGCGTGTTGAGGGAGGCGCTTATTACCGATATATGGAAGTGCCAAAGGCTTGGCTTATACCCACGGGCAAAACAAGCCTCCAGAAGACCCAGCGGCATACGTCCCTTATGCATGCAGATGCTGCGGGCAAAAACTTCCTAGAAAACGAATAATGCAAGACGGCTCGATCAATCCATAGAGAGTCAGGAGGGACTGTTCCAGAACAGCAGTCGCTTCCGAAAATGAGATCCACAACCGATGCAATTCTCGGGGTGCAGCACATTGCTCAAAGAAAGCCGTTTTATTAAAGGACTAGATGGAGGTGCGGGCACTAAAAAATACTGCTAGTAGCCACACTAGACATCAAGATGCCTTTAAGACTGCCAACTGGGGGAGAATTAAGAAGCCTGGAAAAATTTCGCGGGTCCCAATGGTACATCCGTAATCTCTTTTCGAGCTACTTAAGCCGGAGCAAATTAACTAACAATACTGAAGTTGGAGAGGAAACCATATAGTCTCAGGGGGAGTTCCTCAAGGGTCTTTGTTAGGGACCACCTGTGGAACATTGATGTACGATGGCGTTACTACGGCTCAACCATCCGGATGGAAAAACCAATATAGTTGGATTGCCGATGATATCGCTATAGTGACAGTCGCAAAGCAGCTGCACGATGCCGAAAATACGTGCAATATAGCAATCTCCATTATTAAGGATTGGCTAGGAGCTACAGGATTGGCCTTAGCCGACCACAAAACAGAGGCAGTGCTTATTTAGCACGAGAAAGAAGGTAGAAGTGGCAAAATACGGGTGGAGACCATCGTCATTGAGTCAGTTAAAACCATGTATAATTATCTAGGAGTCATTAATAGACCATCAGCCTGAGCTTTACAAGAACACATCGATTACGCTTGCGTAAGGCAGCACACGCGACACGGGCTCTCTCTCGGATCACCACAAATCGTAGGGGACACAAAGGCAACAGACGTAAGGATAATGATATGGGGTTAGTAAGTGTCGATCCTACTATAAGCAGCCCCCATCGGGGCAGACGCCCGTAAGATGCGACAAATTACAGCAAGGAGGAATAGGAGTCAGTGCATCGACTCTGTGCCCTTAGAATGTGCTGTGCCTTCGAACGGTTCAGTGACGCTATCCAATGTAATAGCGGAGTGTCCACCAATAGATCTCTTGGTGCATATAGCAGTAAAAATATAGAGATCAGGATTGCACAATCCGTCCCCAAACCCGGAAGGACAGTGCGCGAAGACTGCATCACAAGTGTGGAGGCGAGTGGAATGCAATGACAAAGGACGGGGACTCATCGACTATCAGAAAATGGGTGTATAGGAAGCAATGGGAAGTTGAGTAATACTTTGACGCAAATTATGACTGGACATGGAGGTTTAAGCATACCTTAAATAGGTTTAGACATGAAAGACGACCCGTACGCACTTACTGCGGGACCGGGTATAATTGAAGAAGCAGAACACATAAATTGTTTTGTCTGTCCGCAATTGAAGAAGAGCGATCAGATTGAGTAGAAAGGTTTGCGCGAGGGTGCCTACAGTTATTTCAATGGGTAGTATCCTACTTCAGCTCAGAAGATTGTGGTCTGCTTGAACAATATACTCGAAATAAATTACTTTATTTTCCGAACAGCAGTTGGAAATTGTTCAAAATCAATTTTTGTTAATGTGTCTTTGGCCCACCCACACACACTGAGAGGGAGAGGAGGATCCATAAGGCACACGCACCACATGTTCATTTTCGTGATTATCCTCTAAGTTGGTTCCATTTTCCGTGACTACCTCTAAGTTGCATAAAAGTTTATGCAAACATTTTTACTTCGAAACACGCATAAATTATGGCATGTTCAACACTTTTTGTGCCCACTGCCACTTCTACTTCAGTGGCCCACCCTCACCCTCGGCCCTAAAATAATAAGGCGTATCGGTGCCTCTGGTAAAACTGGGCCAAAAGTAAGTCGGCCTGCCTTGGCTGTCTGCTTATTTTGCATGTCATTTGAGAAGGTGCCACTGACTTGCCAGTGAGTGAGAACATGGTCAAAAGCATAAAAAAAGGCTTCTGGCCAGATAGTGAAATAAATCATTGAGAGTTTTTTTGGGAAATTACAGTCATGTGAAAATGGAATTTCCTTCTCCTAACATAGCCAAGGCCGTGACTTATTCTGTCACTTTGGTCAAATTCAGGTAGTCTCCCTTCCCATAGTTTCATTTCAGTTTCAAAGCGTAGCCCATACAAGTCGTACATAAATATATATTTATATTATTTTCCAATTTAACAAAGTGATTTTATTTAGAATCCTAAACCAAACAAACTAAAAGTTTAATACAAACCAACACAAAAAAAAAATCCTCTTTCGTCTTTGTTCTCTAAATTTTTATTTGATTTCACAAAATGCCAAAAGTCTCAAAGTCGAATCTACGCGATGGTAAAAAACGCCACCAGCCTTATAGTGTCTTTATGACATACTTTAAGGTGCAGAATCCCAAGTTGAGTAAGACGTCTTGTAAGTTGCGGGGCCCTGAACTTTGGGCGGCTTTGAGCGATAGCGAGCGGGCGGAATTCGCTCCAAATGTCGAGATGAATCAGTCCCGAAAAAATTTATCTAGTTTGGATTCAGAAATGCCCGTCTTAGATCTAACCATGAGTGCAATCAATATCAATGTACCGACACCTTTTCCAAGACCGCTCCAGAGTGGGCTGTTTGATGCAACGGATAACGATTTGTCAAGGACGTCATCTTGCCGGGCTCAGGTCCACTTCAGTCCCTCCATTAATCTGGCTCATCCGCCTGAGGCAACTGTGATTGAGCTCAGCCCTGTACCCAGTACTATAGCTTCGGAAGATACAAAACCAACAGAGTTGCAGAAGTCAGAATCTCATGATCCATTCGCAGTGATCCTTACTTGAACGTTCTGCAAGAGTTAGACAGGAAGCCACTCGCTTCATAATTACGATGAGATTATGCCGAAGCCACAAAGTATGCGTTATCGATGACGCCCACGCAACGAGCCGCTTACAATCTGAGAAACTTAAGCATTCTGAACGATGACTTGGGACAGGGAGATAAAACCCATCGAAATTTTCGACTGAAGAATCAACTACTTCCGATCGCAGTGATCCTTACTTGAACGTTCTGCAAGAGTTAGACAGAAGCCACTCGCTTCATAATACCGATGAGATTATGCGCGAAGCCACAAACGTCTGGTTATCGATGACGCCCCACGAACGAGCCGATACAATCAATGAGAACTTAAGCAATTCGACGATGACTTGGACAGTGGAGAAACCCATCCGAAATTATCGGACTGAAGAAATCAAATACTTCCGTTCGTCAGTGATCCTTACTTGAAATGCTGAAGATTTCGACAGGGGCAAAATCCTTCTAACACCGATGAGATATGCCGCGAGGCCACTTATGTGTGGTCTTCGATGGATCCCAGTGAACGGGTCGCTTACAATCCAGAAAATCTAAAGCAAGCGGATGACGTCGATTTGGACAACGAAGGTACACCGTCCCAATGGTTGATTAAAGCATCGGAGAAGCTCGAGCTCATTGCCGGGGATGATGATGATGACCAAGATGAAAAAGAGCCAGACTCGAACGATGCAAAGAAGCTGACTAAACGGCGATCCACTAGGCTAAATGTGCGACACCCGGGACGCATTCGCCGTTCCCGCGATACCCGTAGCTGCTGTGGGTCGTCATCGTAAGCAACACTGTGTACAACGTTGGACGAACTGGCATACATGAACTTCCAAGAAATACTTCCGCAAGCAGCTAAAATTTCGCGGTCGACCAGCAGTCGAGCTAGTGACGAGTAGAGCTGCCAGTGGAAGCGATGACGTTGCACGAGAAGAATCAGTTCAGATCTCCTAGCAATATGACGAATATCGGAGTACCTGAGGCAACCAAAAGATCAGTCCACAAACTAAATAGCGAATTGTCCAAGGAGCTAGGAGCGGACCCAAACAATGAGAAACCACAAGGAGCAAGACAGGGTGACCAAGGAAAAAATTCAAGTGACATGGAAATTCAGACCGACCCCCCATAAACGAGAAACCATCGTACGAGACCTAAGACAACCAGGGAGGGACGAAGAAGAACGGGAGGAGAGGAGGACGAAACAACAGGATGTGATACACGAGCCGCTGATTCAAAACATGCTGGTTCACGGCCTTAAACATCTTTAAGTAACCCGAAATACCCTTGGGAACCCCGTATTGGAAATTTTTTAAATCTCTCGTGCAAATTTCATTACATTTTTGGCAAAGCCATTTGGGATTAAAATCAAAAATCAAGCATGACGGCAAATCTTGCGAAAGATTTCTTAATTTGAAATTATCTAGTGAGAATCGAATTTCCTAAGAACTCTAACTTTATTATATAAAGGAGATTCTTTTATAATTTGGAATTTATTTTTGACAATATTGTGTAGATCAAATCCAACGGGAGCAAGATAATATATTTTAATGTTAACTCACATTTTGTCTAAATCAAAATCTTGGGCTGGAGTAGGAGACTTGGTCACGTTTAGATCCCTGATTTAGAGAGATGTGAGGCCATTAGTGAATTAATAATCAGAATTCTCTGAAACATTTCACAAAAGTTCAGATGCATTCAAAAGCCAAATTTTACTCTATTGTCTACATTTGGCCCTGTGCATTGGGTTATTTCAGCCGTCTGAACTCTCATAGCTTCTTCCGTTTCCGGCATTGTTTTAAATAAGCAACACTTCAAAAAACTTTCATGCCCATTCGCTACCCCATTTTCATTTCCATAGCGAAAAACCCATTCGCAACTGGCAAACCTTTAGGGGTTGGTCTGTGGGGGGTTTTGGGGAGGGGGGCTCCTCACATTTGGTGTTTATTTTATTGTACATTTGCCGGGAGGCACCGCTGAGCCGTGAATTGAGTGTGGCATGTCATCAGCAGGAACTGAACCATCATCATCATCATTAACATTCTCATCTCCAACATCATCCTCGTCATCATCATTATCATCATCTTCATATAAGAAGACCCAAAATTTACACGCAAACGAGAGACAAACAGAGAGACAGCCATTTGTTGGTTGTTGTTGTTGTTGGTGTTATTGCTGTTTTGGTTGCTTTTCATGTTATTTACTTAACAATTTACTGAATAATTTAAACACCTTTTTGTGTATGCAGCACCAACAACATCTAAGCCAACAGCAAGCAGAGCCACATCAACTTCTCACATATCCTACAAGTAGAGCAAATTTTTGGCCACATTTATTCAAAGAAAGAGGGAGAGAGAGAGAGAGAGAGAAAGGGTATAGTTGATAAGCAAATATTTAATATTGCAAATCGAACATATTACTTCTATTTAGCCAATTAAAAAGCAACTTATTGAAAAGTTTAAGTAAGCAAGAAAAGAGTTTGAGAATTTTCTGACTAGCGGCGCTTGAATTTAATTTCAAGAATTTTTAATAAATATATTTTTCTTTCTACTTAGCTTGGTTAAACAATTTAAATCAAGAGAAGATTTAAAAAAAGAAAACATTCTAATTCACATTCTTATGTGAAGGATCGGAACTGTTGTTTGTTGTTGGTGTTTAAACTTTTTGAAAGGAATATTCATTCATTTTTTATTGGTTTAGTTGATGGTGTAACTTTAGATTGAGTTAAAAATGCTTCAAATTCCAACCATTTCTACTAAAATACTTATCCAGAAATTCAAATTATGTTTTTAAATCAACAATATATTTCTAATAGAGCCCCAAAAGGCGCAATCCGCAAGACGGCAAAAGGAGAGATGCTACTCATTATGAGCAAGACCGCGGACGAGAACACGGATAAGTTGCAGTCTATGGTTAAAAAAATGGTGGGATACAAAGCTGAAGTCAAATCACTTACTGAAGTGCAACAGCTTGAAATTAAGGATATGGATGAAACCACTTCTGCCGAAGATTTTTTCAGTGCCTTAAGGCAAAACTTGGGGACATAGGCTAACGAAGGATGCTATTTACTTACGCAAGGCATATGGAGATACACAGGACTGCGAAATTCAAAAACAGCTAAGGTATCTGAGGCAATACTGGCACTTGGAAAGTTAAGAATAGGCTGGGTCAACTGCCGAATCAGACTTAAACAGATGCTACAAATGTCTCGATTTTGGGCATACTGCGAGTAGATGTCGAGGTAAGGAGGACTGCAAGGGGATATGTTTTAAGTGCGGAGGCATCCAAGCTACGCCAGAATTCTCCCAAATGTACACTCTGCGTTAGGAAGGGAAGAAGTGAGACCAGCCACAGTGTAATGAGTATCGGGTGCCCTCTCTATCAGAAGGCGTTAAAAAATATGCGAAATAAATGAGATTCATACAACTCAATCTGAATCACTGTGGGGTGGCGCAGGACCTACTGACGCAGACCATTCAAGAGGAGCACATAGATGTGGCTATTATAAGCGAACCATACGGGAAGTGTCCGAACCCCTTTTGGGCCTATGATAACACAGGCAAAGCTGCAATTTTGAGTTGTGGAGCTCGTCGGAGGCAGATCACAGGGCAACTGGCTGCAGATTACTTCGTTAGGCGGGAAATAGGTGGGATTCAGGTATACAGTTAATACATTTCACCAAGCCCGACACTGCAAGAAGCAACTAGTGTAATGGAAGAGATAGCCGACGATGCTCATGGAAGAAGTCCTTTGATACTTGCGGGAGACTTCAATGCCTGGGCCACAGAATGGGGTAGTACAAGAAATAACTCAAGAGGTCTTTCACTTCTAGAATGCATTGCGACGCTTGCTGCTGAACACGGGCACCCAACACACCTTTGCTAAAGCAGGAGCTGGTTCAATAATTGATCTCACCTTTTGCAGGACTGGAGCGCAACCAGCACGCAGCATCAGCTACAATGTGGACACCCTGGATGTAACAGCGCTAAATGTTATGCTCGAAAATACCATAACCTAGCTCAGCGAATGAAAAAACTGTA
>JANFPS010000460.1:0-14323 GCA_024703675.1 Drosophila nebulosa
ATACATTCCCTATAAACAAAAATTTCTCAAAAATAAATTTCACTATGAAAATTCATATAGAAACAGTGGGGAAAATGGAGTAAAATCTATATAAAGTACAAAAATTTCAGACTGCCATTTCCCCCAATAATTCCCATTTTTTTTTAAATTTTCTCGTAAACTAACGTAGTAGTATGTAAAGCTCATACTTTCCTTCAGAGAGTCCTTTTTTTAAAGCGTATTTTTTCAGAAGGTTTTTAAAAAAGTTCAAAAAAAGAAAAATCCTGTCCTTCATTTAAAGCTCTCTCTTAAACTGATTGGCAGATTTTTAAAACCTTTTCATATAGGCCAGAAGGTCTTTAAATTTTTACTCGTTTGTATCGAACCTACATTCAAAATTTCTGGAAAATTTCAGCAAAAAAACTTGAATTTATCAGCGAAAAATTTTTCCATTACCGATTTTAAAAAAATTTTTCCATTGATGTTTTTCCATGTGTATTGTAAAATTTTGGGGTAGACAAAAAAAGGGGGTTGCTTTTTTCATGGTAAACCGTTCAAAGGTTTCCCCTGAAAGTACTGAGTTGAAAAGAAACTCCCTTTAAAGTGTAAAGGGGTATATCTTGCTTCGATTTTCGCAACTTCATTAAAAAATGGGGAGTAATTCAATATCCTTGAAATCGAAGATGATGTGCAAGAGGTCAAAATAGTATCCTTTCCGATGTTTGTCGTCAATTTTCTTTCGCTTCAAATCGTCAAGTGAAAAGGCAAATCCAAAAATTTTTAAAAAGGGGCCAACTTTTGTATGTCCCCCCCTTTTAACTTATTTTGGAAACTATGTAAACAAAATTCGATGGGGAGACAGATGGATCAATGACAGTAAAACTTCAAAAAATTGTTTGGATTGTAGTTTCAAAACCTCTTTTTCGCTCAAAAACGACTTTCCTGATCAGACCAAAAGGTCAGGTTATTTTTTTCTTTTGTTATTCTGGAAGAAACTAAATACCGTAGGCAAATATTCCCAAAGGTCAAAAAGAGGCCCTTTTTTTTCCCCCAAATTTCAAAAATTTTAAAATAAATTTTTGATATGCCTTCTGTTGTTGGGAAAATAATTTTTTTGACAAATAAAGAAAGTTTTCACATGGGGAAACTGACCCCTTTACATCAAAAAAATAGCGGGCATTGCAGGGAAAAGAGTTTTTTGTCAATAATGGCAAATTTTTTAAAAGAATGCTGACATATTTTTAAAACGAAACATTAACGTCATCATTTTTTTTTGACACTCCCCCATTATGATTTCAATCCCTAGAAACAGATAAGGCCCCAAATATGGTGTAAATGCCGTTAAAAAATTTTTTTTTAATCTTGTTTGGGGGCTTTTTTTGATTCAAGATGTGTCCAAGCAACATTTTATATAAGGTGGTAATTTCTTCCCGCTACCCACATCTCGATATTTTTTCTAGTCATTGCATTTTAAAAAGTTGTTTTATGTTTACCGAGATACAGTTTTTGATTTTTAATTTAGAATTTAAGGGCCCTTTTCTGTGTTTTGTGCACTCATTATCCCTCTGTTTTTAATGGCCCCCAATAAGCATCGTCTTTTTATAAATAATAAGTTCAGGAGACAACTCTGCTGCAAAAGGAATCTTGGGGGAAAAATAACTGTTCTTTGCTTCCCAAGCTTGTTGGGACCTTCGCGTAAATTGTTTGAAAAATGTCCAAATACTTATCAATTACTATCGGATTGCAGCATTTCGTAAAAAATTTGATATGCCCTCTATTAAATTGGGCAGGGAAACAGCAAACTCTTCCCCAATTACAGCCTAACAATGGAAAAATTAAAAAACTGGCATTTGGACAAAACCCTTCTTTCTTCGCAATAAAAAACAACTTTTAAATAGTGAAACAGCTAAGGAATCTAAGGGGCAGATTTTTATGCTTGATATTTGCGTTTTGTTCCTCGGGAAAAGAATCGAAAAAAGGTTTCAAACTTTTTTCCAAAATTGTCATTGAAGAAGTTTTAGTTTTCGCTAATGTGTCTTTAACCGGGAGCTCTCCACACCTGAAAAATTTTTGCCCTCACTGGGGAAAAAACATAGTAATTTTGGCAGAAGTTTTTTTACGCCTTTTTCATTTACCGCCCGAGAGCAAACTTTCCCTGGCTCACGTCTATCTACATAAAAATGCTGCTCATAATTTTTTCCAAAATTGGTGTTTCAAATTTTTCGTCCTCGTTATATCCATGGCGAAATTTTAAAACAACTCCACACCTCTTCTAAGGGCATTCTGAATCAAGTCTATATAACTTTAGTTCTCTTCGCTGGTAAAAATTTT
This sequence comes from Drosophila nebulosa, assembly GCA_024703675.1. Taxonomy (NCBI): domain Eukaryota; kingdom Metazoa; phylum Arthropoda; class Insecta; order Diptera; family Drosophilidae; genus Drosophila; species Drosophila nebulosa. Next base: position 2,311 of record JANFPS010000460.1, read on the forward strand.
CAGTGGACACCCCAACCATTTTGCTGTAAAAAAAAGGGATAGGTTTGTAACGTTCGTTAACAAATTTTTTTACCGGATTTTAATAAGGCTTGGCTTTTTGCTTACTAGCAATTTTATAGTTACAAAGTGCTGTTTCAAACTTGCTCATCGCCATGGGGAAACTTTTTTAAAACACTTGTTTTTTATTCACGGATCTACATTTTCCTACCCACAACTCACCCTTGTCCCCCTTTTTAAGTAGGGCTTTGAGTAAGCCAATTTTATCGTTTTTACAGAAATCATCTCCAAAATAAAAATGACTGCTCGTACTGGTGTGAAATTTAAACTACATCTAAAAAGTTTCTTCTACAGCACCATGTCAGACTTAAAAAATGTCCAAAAAAAGCAATTGAATTCGGAAACCGGAAAACGGAACTAACCACCTCATGGGACAACTGAGTATGTGGAGAGGGAGAAAATTTTTAAGAATGGAGTTTTTGGGTCGCCAAAAAAGCCCAAAAAAGGGAAGTTGGGAAAGGGGACAATAACAAAGTAGAAACTGTATTTCACACAGCCCTTTAGAAAAGACACCCTTCATGGAGGAGGGGCCCAAACAGATTCCAAACAGCTTTATTAGAAATACCCGTATGAAAAACCATAACCTAAAAAACCCAGAAGTTTACAGGATGACTCTGAGGGTTTTTTGCCTTTAACCAAGAATAAATGCAAAAACTGTGAAAAAGTCTTAGGGAAGTATTAACCCCTAAACGGGAGACCTCTGCGTCAAAAACCTTCTGTAAAAATAAAAAGAACCGTGGGATACAATCTTGAACAAAAAGATTTCCGAAGGTAAAGGAAGAGCCTAATCCCCTTTTTTATTCAGTTTAAAAATTCTACCGTTCAGAGACTTACAGCGATTTGAGAGTTTAGAGTACTTGATAAATTGTTTCCTATGACGTTGATACCGCGACCCAAAAAAGCGTCATAAGAATTATGGTAAGTCAAAAACTGGTTCGAGTTCAAAGTATTTGCTGCCCTCAGAAGGTTCTGGTTCAGTAGATCTACATTGTCTGTGATACATGCGTCGGTAAATAATAGTATGAAATTTTAATACGGCATGGATAAGAATGCTCACTGATTCTTGAAAACTTTTGACGAACGAAAATAAAAAAAACTCTTAATTTACCGATTTTTTGGTCCAAATAACCAAATTGGCTAAATTTGTACAGTTCGCCACTTTTTCATTTTTACCAAAGAGCACCTCCGTGAAATCCACAAAACCCCACTAACACCACTAAATTCATCCCATGTTCCCATCCCGGGGCTCCTCGTCAAGTTATTGTTGAAAAGGAGTCCAAACGACAAAAAAATGGATAAAGGAAAAAAGTAACCCTTTACTAAAATTTAACAGGTTACAAGCAAATGAGAACTTGTTAGATAACGGGGTTTTAATATAATAGAAAGAACCCGAAAACTTATCACGATTTGAAATCGGTTACAAAGAAATCGGGGGGTATTTGCACAGTTTGCCCCCGAACAGGCTCAAATTTGGGGGAAATTTGGCCGAACGCTTTCTTACTTAAGCAAAGCCTTTTCGGGTCCTCGTTTCTTTTGAAAAATTAGTTGAAACTATACTACAATATAAATGACCCTTTTAAAAGAATCGTTCATATGGGAACTTCTCAAGAAATTGATCAAAAACAGAAAAATTTAAATACCCGCAAAAAGAATATTAAAAAAATCTCTGAATTCCAAAAAAGCACAGTTGGGAAACTGGAAACGCAAAACAATAATATAAGGTGTTGACAAAATAAATTGAACGAATGCTAAAATCTACTATTTAAACTGGAACGCCAATAATAATCAGGTAGCGTGGAAAACATATGGTGGCAATATTCAATGGATTTAAAAAATTGCTCAATGGAAAAAGATTCTGTGAAGTACAAGAAACAGATCCGCATACCGCAAGTATAAATTTGAAAAAAAATTGAAACTGTCTGAATCTTTGGGAAGTTACTGAGAATGATTTGGGGTCATTTCAAAATCTCAAAAATGACCAGCTACCAAAATTTTTTCTAAAAAAAGGGAAGTAGTTTTATCAAAATTTTTTAAAACTTATTCCGATAATTGAAATTAGCCCGTAAAAATTTTAAAATTTGAAAGAAGTCAAAAACATCAAGTTTTGCATAGAAATTTAAGTTTTTTTTTTTTAGCTTATAGCATACTTGATATATTTATATAAACAACGAAAAGATCAAATAACTCAAAGTTTTAAAATGACAAAAATTTTATGCACTTCTTTGGGATTTATTGCTCGCGGGCTGGTTGACTTTACGGGCCTTCCCCTGAAATGTTTTAAGAGTGCCTATATGGCCCCCTCAAAGTTTTAAAAAGGGAACTAGGTTCACTAATAGGGGGATTTTTTGTTTGCAGATATTATGCTCATCGCAGAATTATCGCTATTTCCCCGTTGGGGAAAGGTATATGCAAGGGGAAAAATTAGATGGTGTAGGGGCAATAAACTATTAGTTTTGATTTTTCCCGGCACACCATAGTGTTTTTTTCCGTTTTTTACATTCCGTGACAAAAATTCTGAAAAGCCTGCTCAACACTTTGAAAAAACCAAACATTGCTCCTTTTGATGCACCCAAAATGTCAGCCTTGCAGGATCAGTTTCCGAGGGCTGAAAAATGTTAAATTTTAAAGCCTTCCCTATTGTCTATCTATCTTCTGCAAAGTCTGATGATTTGGTAACACCTATTAAATTTATTTGATCAATTGTTTTTACCCTTGTTTTCATTTTCTAAATTTTTTATGTGAGCAACACCAGCTTATTTATAATTATATTAATTTTCCATGATCTCTTCATAGCTTTTTTCAAATTTTTTAAATTTTCACCCAGACTTTATGTCGCATTGATAGTAGAAATGTTATTATATTCTACCTGAGAAAAAAGTGGGAAATGATTGAATATCTCCCACAATAACTTTATTAATTCTTCTGGAAAAGTTCCTTTGCAAGTTCAAATCCGGTCCCTAGAACCCCGGTTTTTTTGCAGTTGCATTTTTAAAAAGGATGAATTGTACTGGCAGACTTAGGATGATGATGGAAAATCCTTGGGGTGTTTTGTAGTTCCACCCCGCTCTTTTTATTTTATTCTTGCGTACCATAATTAATAATATTTCTTACCCATAAACTATGTTAAAATTCCTAAATCTCTTTTGAGGTGTCCTTTTGATGATGCTTTTTCAGATAAAAAAAATTTTCTTTTAAAAGAAGTGTCCAAATTCTGTTCCTCTGCTGACGCCCGCTACTATTGCTTTCAAAAATATAAAGAAAAAGGCAGTAAAGCTTAAACCCTAAGAAACTAAGAGCAAGTCTTTTGGCACTACACCTTCCAACGAAGTAAATTTTTGCTTCAAATAAGTTCGCGCAAAGTGGGTTTACCCCCAGTGCGATTTTAGGAGCCCAACAATAAAATTTTATTCCGGGTTATCCCTTTTTTGTGCGGCCAGGGGATTTAATTGTGTAATGCTCAAGACAATTATTATGAGAACAGAGATGGTATATAAAACTGCTCTCTGAGGTATAGCTTTTGTTGGGTTGGCCAAAAAGATTTCGGGAATGGCCCCTATTATCCCACAACGGCACCTGATTTTTTATCAAGTAAAGAAAAAAAGGGATGAGGTTCTGGGGCAGGCTTTAGTATTTTTTGTTTTCTACCGATATAAAAAAAATGCTTTTGACAAACAAAGTTCATCTGGGAAAATTCGTAATTGATGGGGGGAAAAAGTGAGAACAGAAGTTCATATTTAATTATCAAAGACTGTGACTCTAAAAGCTAAAATCCGAGAAAAGAGTCTCTACCCACTTTTAAAACTGGCTCATGAAGATCATCGACATTTTGTTTTGGAACAAAAAAAAAGTCGTAAGACCAGATGTAAAAATCACAACAGCGGCTTGCGCAAAGGGAAAGAAATGAATGACGAGGGGTTTTTACCGCCAAGATAAATCAATGGTAAATGACTTTTTAAAGTTGAAAAAGGTGTAGAAAAGACAAAAAGAAAAAACCATGGAAATTTTTTCGGGGGGATTCTGCAAAAATTGCTCACCCCCCTTTAGATTACTTTTTTTGACATCTCCCTTTGGAAAATTCATGACAAATGGGGTTGCTGATATAAAACGAAAAAATTAGGTTTGTGAAATTTTGAGCATATAGTTTGGCTCTTGATGAAAAAATGACCCCAATAACCCCGTTCAACGATGGGATTCAAAATGACGAAACTTTTCCCCCAAATATTATCCGGGGATGAAGATGATGATAGATCTATTTTTTTTTGGGTACGAGGAGGGGATATAGCTCATTGGGTGAAAAGGTTGTTATAGGGGTTATAAGAGCAGGTTTTTCCCCTTGGAATGACGATAAATTCAGGATCTAATGGGTACCACGATTGGGGAAAGTACGGGGATCTTTTTAACAGGCTTGAGGAAAAAATGTGTCTTAAAACCATAAATTCCTCGAATTTCTTACTTGGATGGCCAAGAAGGTGAATAGAGTAATGTAAAGAAGTGATTCGTGAAGGAATATATTGAATACCCTAGAAAAGAATTTTTTCCGACGGATGTTGATGACCCTTGGCGCTCATAGGGCAGAATTTTTTCATCACTACAAAAAAAATTTAAATAAAGCTAATTTGCCGTCAAAAACTTTTTCATGTATGAAAGTAACTGCATCTGAAATTTATTTTTAATGAGAAAATTCATGTTAACCGCTTTTTCACTTCATGAACTTTTTTTTCCCCGGGGTGTGGAAACACAAAATTCAAAAAAAACTAAAAAAAATCACGTCATTACTTCTGAAATGATGAAAAATGCAAAAAAATTATTGCGTTTATTTAAAAATTTAAAAACTTATTCTGCAATACATATTGTCTTCGAAAGGGTTCTGTGCGAGAAACGAGACCCCAAATACTTTTTTTAACTTCCACTAAAATTGGAATAATAAATAAATCTTTTCGTTCTCATTACGCCCAATGAGGTAAATGGGGGCTTCCGAATAATTTTGGGGATTTTAAAACCTTTTGCGGTTTCCCACAATTTTTATGAAATTCCTCAAGAAATGGAGTATATGGGGCTCAAAATTATACGGTTTTTTCATAATTGCCGAACCCCGCGAAATTAAAGGGAATTTAAAATCTACTAAAATGTCTTGATAAATTAAAATGTATCCTTTAAAAAACTTGAAAATTTCTCTATTAAGTAGGAATTTCGATTCAGAGTTAAAAAGCTAACGGATTTTTGCCATTCTTCTTCTCTTATGCCCCTTTTTCAATGCTCATTTGAGTTATTTCTTCCAAAAATGATCTTCATTTTCACCTTTGATATGTTTATCGCTATTTTCTCAATTCATAAATTTTTCATATTTCTCCATTTATTTCTCTTTCCCTAAATTGTTCGAGAGCCTTTACGGGCCTTTAACAAAAACTCCTCGTAAGGGAAAGATAGAGTGGGCGCGTCCCCATAAAGCTTCCCCTTTAAAAACCCTTCCCCGCCATTATTTAAATCATATCAATGTTTTTACATCGAAGTATGGGAAAATTTTGTTAGATGGTGAAATTCTTGTTCGGTTTCACGAAAACACCTTTTTGGTTTTTTTCTCAAATATTTTAGGCAGGTAATCTTGAAAGTTTTTTTGTCTCAATTTTTTTTTCCTTACTTGGGGGTCCCCTAAAGAACAATATGAAAGGCATGCCTTAAGCAGCTGACTCATTCAGGAAAAGAGCATATTTTGGGAATATTTTCAAAAAGGCCTTGCAATTTCAAAGACTGTATAGGGAAAAATGGTTTGGGGACTTATCACCTCTTCAACAAAACCCGGGATTAATTATATCAAGGAAAAGGGGCAAAATGTGAACATCCTCAAAAGATAAGGCTTTCTATAATATCGTTACAGCTTCGTTCCCCTTTTACGACATAAAGCAAAATTTCCACATAAAATGAAAACTGATGGCAAAGAATCTATATGACGATGCCTTTAAACCTGTTGGATTTTCACTTTCTGAGGGATCCTTAAACCCCACTCTATTAGCACCTTTTTGTACTTTTTAGCGCGTGTAAGGTATGGTAAATCTTCTCATACCTATTTGATTGTTTTCCAAAATTTTTTTCATTTCATTTTTGAAAATTTGATTTAAGTGTATGTCCCGATAACTCCCAATCCGAATATGCAGAACTTCTTGGGTTTGGGGAATAGCGCCACTCAAATAGCTGTATATCGCCCTTTTATAAGGGTCCAAAAAGGCCCGCTGCGAAAGGCTGTAAACTGTTCTTCTCCCAAAAAAGTGCTTCTTTATACCTTGCTGGTATTTAATTCGTTTGCAATTTGCGTACAATGACAGGGTTTAAATATCTTTTATCCCCCCCCAGATACAAATTGAAAAATTTTCGGAAAATTTAGCTTCTTTTAATGCTTCATCAAACGCACCGGCCAAATTATTCGTAAATGTTTTGAAAAAAATATATCTTCTTTTTACTTTAACATCGAGACATTTGTTTTTTTTCGTAAGGAAAAACCAAATCACAGCTTTTCAATCCTCCGAAGTAATACTATTTTTCCATTTTGAAGTTTGGGACTTTTTTTGGGCTTTCCCTCAATATTTATTTTTTTTGAGCCAAAACCTCACTATCCTATTTGATAAGTTTTTGTTGTCTTGCATTAATTTCTTTTTAAATAAACCCTCGATTTTAAGGATGAAATTTTCCCTTTTATCTAGATCAAGATCAGCGTTCCTAAAAACCCGTAACGTTCTAAAATGCCCAAAAACTAGCTTCCAGTTCCCCCAAACCTTAGAAGATATGACGTTTTTTTCATCTCCAGAATTTGCCAAATCTAACGCAAGTGCCCGCGGCTGAGCGAAACCTCTTTTGTTTAAACGGGTCAAAGGGGTTTTGCTCATTTTTTTTGTTCAATTTTAATTCCCTTTAAGTGTTGAAACTTTTTTGAAGCGTTCTGTTTGATAAGTAGGGGGTAATTTTCCCTTTGAAATGGCTATGTTTTTACTTCGAAGTACACTCATTGGTTTTCAGGTTGAATTAGCGATTACCTCTTTTTTCGGACTTCCCTAAAAAATTCAATTCGTAGTTTTGGGCATTTGGTCAATTTTTTTCATTTTTTCTTCACCGAAACTCACTAAATCAAAAATTTGGGACCACATAGCTTTTATAAATAATGGATAAATCATTAAATAAAAAAGTACTATTCCATATATGAGTATGAAATTCACCTTCCGAGTAAAAGTTTTGAATGATACGATTATAGCGCTGTAAAAAATTTGTGAAAAACGTTTATACCACAACCATTCAGAAAACGGGCCCACCCAATCCCAGAGTCAGCGATCACAAAACGCTCCAGACCCGGGGCTCTTTGATTTTAATGTTTTCCTTTCCCGGGTACCAAAAGGGAAAGTGGGATCGCTCTTGACAGCTCATAAAACCTTTTCCTGAGGGTGTTTTATTCCCATTGGTTTTTCCTATTTTGTTCGGCCCTTCATCACTGCTGTATACAATACCTCGGGGGACTTTGAAAAATTTCAAAGGATCCATTACCAAAAATATACACTCTGTGGCTCGACAATGTTAGCTCAATCTTCTAAAAAATGTTTCTGAGGTATCTTGATCACAAATTCGTTTTTTCATTTTACTTCCCTTTGTGTTAATGACCATCATGGACAGTGTGTAGGGGGCAAATACTCTTTGGGCGTCCCTTTTAACCTAATGTTGTCATTAAACCTTTGTTCCTTTGGGGTGGTGGGACTGCTTTTTAGAGAAATTCTTCTCCCAACTGGGGTTTTTCTGTTTTTTGATTTGGGTCATTGCGAGTTTCCATATTCCCCGACCAGATAAAGCTTCTTCATTTCCTTTGGGAAAAACCAGGATGCAAAGCTTCAACGTCATTGGGAATTCTAAGGAGCATTCGTAGATCTCAGAATCTTCCAAAAATGATAGTGCATACTAAATTTTTTAAAATTTTTAAACTCATTTTTAAAAAAAAGATGGAAAAACAAATGGCGATACAATCAAAAATTGATCGATACTAGGAAAAATATGCTGCTCTTTCCCCTGGGCGTATATGGTTTATCTTTTCTAATGGGGCCATCAAAAAATCTTTTTCTGCTTTTTTGATCTTTCTTTTTTACAAATTCATGAATTGGGTTGGTTCCCCTTTTCCTAAATAAAGTCCTAATCTCCATTCTTTGTTAACCATATTCTCAAACCCGCAGTTTGGTTATACTTAAACTCCCCTTATAGCCTCGTGTTTTCAGAAAAACCCATAACTTTCACAAGTGATTCCCAAAGAGTTTTTCTAAATTTCTTGAAAAAACCTGTCAAATTTATAGGGGTCAATGCTTTTTTGTATAGTATTTTCTCTAATTTTGGGGTTTTCCCCAGAAAAAACTGACGTTCCATTTTCATAGTCAGAGCAAAAATTCTGTGCAAAAAAAGTATATGCCTCTTAACTTTTCCCGAAAATTGAGTATCTTTTCTGAAAAAATTGTTTGAGCCCAATGTCTAATTCTAGTTTTTCCCTCTCTAATCACCCTTTCCAATCATCTTTTCAATGTATTCTAGTTTAAATTTGGCCCGTTCCACATCGACAAAACCGGGGTTTGATTACCTTTGACTTCATTGGTATTTGCCCGTTTATAAATCGAATCTTAGGATTAAGCAAGTCCGTTTTTCTTCGAAGCTCTCATATCCCTGGGATTTTTGTCTATTTTTAAGATCCTTGCTCTGTTCAAGTGACATTTTCCCGCAATCCAATCGCGAGCTCTCGGGTTTGCAGAAAATTTTAAATTCTGAATATCTGGTATTTTTAGAAGTTTTTGGTGATTTGGTGGGATCTGAACGGGGAAAAAATTTTTTGTTTTCCTTTTTGGGAAATAATTATTTTCCTAGGATATCACCCTTTTTTTCCTTTCTCGAACGCTTGGAATCACCAAACTCCTGTAATCATTTTTTTTGTAGAGCAGCCATTTGCATTCTGTGTTTTTTGCAAGAATCGAAAACGTTTGTCAATTTATTCTGGCGAAATTTCCCGCCTCGGGCACTAAATCACTCTTTAAAGGAAAAACTGTTCTCATACTAAAGCAAATCATTTAATACTGAGTTAAAAAAAGGGGGTGATGAAAAAAGTCCTCTTCTAAGAATTCTCTTTCTGGGGTAAACCCCTCATAGAATTTCGGGTTTTCTTTGTAATGTTTATTTCTCTTAAAAACGTCCCTATGTAAATCGTTTGCAGAAAATGATTTTTTTGGTGCCCTTTTTATCTGTCTTTCTCATATTGCCCAAATGGGAGTGGCGGAAGGGGGGTAAAGGATTGTTCATGGCCCTCGAAATTTCGTACTTGGGCTTTCTATGCTACCAAGGAAATTTGGGGCTGAGTTATTATGATGTCGGAGGATTGGGGTATTATAGATATTTTTTTCATTTTCCCTTTTTTTGATTTTTCCTTTTTAGCCTTTGTAAAAAATCTCCGGCTTCTTGGGTGAATTGGGGGATTGATGAAGATAGCTTCTTTTTTGGCCCTTGGGCCCCTCTCAGAATACTTATGGTACTGGGGGAAACAATTTATTTATTTTTCAAAAATTTTTACTATTTTTGAAAGGGTTTCCCACCATTTTCAGGCTCGAATTTAATCCTCCTCTAATAGTATGACGAAATTTTGAGGGAAAAAACCCAAACTTTTTTTTTTTCTCAAAAACTTTCCCTAGAACCAAAAACCGGGAATCCTTTGATTCCTAATATCCCCTCCAGAAAGCCTAAGTCGCCTTTAGTTTTCCCGCCAACCATACCCGGGCCCTTTCCCCTTAAAGGTGGGTTCAAAAATGTTAAATGTGGCCATTTTGCAAAATTTAAAGTAATAAAGGTAAATTCAGGAAATTAATGTTTAATTTAAAATTCGGGACTGACCCTTTAATGTTTCGAACTAAAATTATATGCGGTAATTAAAACGGATAAAAAGATATTTTAAAAAAAATGGGAAAAAACATGTTGCTTATAGCAAACAGTTAAAGTTTAAATATTAGGACGAAGTGAAATCAGAAGAAAGAAAAATTAGTTTAAACACATGATCAAAATGATATTATAGATATGTTATGCAAAAAGAGTCCCGTTTAAATTTTGGGCCCTTTTTTCTTGTTTAACTGTATAATTCCCAATTTTAGAGAGTAAATAACAAATTCTCCTTTTTTATACTTTTTTAAAAAGTTGTCCAAAACATGCAAGATTCAACTTGATCTCAACCCTCCTTTTCAGATCAGCTCAGGCCCCAAACCACCATTTGGAAATTTTTTACTCTATCGCGCCCCGACAGGACCCCCTTAAAACTATTTAGAAAAAAAAACCCTGCAATATTCCAGTTCCAAATTCACCGTCTCAAGAACAGAGGGGACGCTGATGGATACAAACACTAAAGGATGGGGGTTTCACACGAACAATATTTTGTAATTTCTTGCTTTTTGGGTTTTTCTGAATCTCCACGCTTTGGGGACTGTTTCCCTTTTTAATATCTATCATATCTAAATGTTAAATATGTTCCTCGTTATTGACCTATTTCTCTTGCTATATTTTAAGTTTGTTTGTTTTTTAAAAAGACTTTTGATTTGAGTGAACGCAAATTGAGCTTGAAAAACTCCATCAAAGGTGTAGTAGTATATTTCTTCCAAAATTTAAATTCTCACGAGGGGGTGATTGAAGTAAAGGGTAAGCTTATACCAAAAAAAAAGCAAATAGCACAGCGGGAACAACTAGAAGGGTCCCAAAATTTGTGAACACAACTACTGAGAAAGCACTAAGCCAAAAAATTCATCGCATTTGACGGGGCTTTTTCGGTGGGCAAACACTGCTGTTGCGTTGAAACCTTTAAAACCTTTTGAGCGAGAATCCAGCAAGACAAAAAAGCTACATTAGGGAAAAATTTAAAAGAGATAAACACCCCTCTAAGCATGGGAGGTACATTCCCTTTTCACATTACAACACAATAGCAGCCCTTATTTTATCATGTTTGAATTTATGCGCTCTCTTTGGCAAAGAGGAGGAATGCTGTGCCTTCATTAAAAAACGATTCAAACATTGTTATAAAAAGAGCAGTGCTTACCACGTTTAACGTGTATGAAATTTCTAACGGTGCATTTGAAAGAGGTTTGGTAGGTTTAAAACCGGGCCTATCCCGTCATTAAAGTCGTTATGATCACTCTGTAAAATTACCCTTTAAAGGAGGCATTACCCATATTATAAAGGGGGACTTTTTGGATTTTTCAGAGGTTTGGAGCTATTTGTTAAGACGCTCCCTATGCGGTTTTGTATGTGCTGCTATATAAAAACGAAAAAATTACGCCATGTATTACCCTTTTAGGTTATACATTACAATCCTGAGGGAGGTTCTACTTATCCCCTTACAACAGAAAAACAACAAGCGCCGTACATCCCCAGTTTAGCCCCACAGTAACGGCACCGTTCGAACCATAAAACGGAATGCAATTGGAACCATCAAAATTTTTCCCCTCCTTCAAACATTACATCTATGTTAAAATAAAAAGTCTGAGTTTTTACGGGTTAAGCATAGGCTGGGAAAAAAGGGCCCTTTGTGCAGGGATTGCGTGGGGATATATAGGATTGGTCAAAAATTTTTTGTAAAAAAAAGAACATTTTATTTCAATCTCGCATTCTTCAAAAAGTAAAATACGTGTCTTTTTTGTTTTCCCCTTTATAGAGTGCGTTAAGCTTAGTAGTACGTTTTATACATACATAAAACACAACGGGACAAAAAAAAAATCTTCAATAACAAGGAAGAGAGACTCTAAATAGAAATAGATTGGGTCGTTAAAGTGTTTAAAAAATATAAGAGAGTCGATGATAAATGCCTTTTTGGGTTTTAGAAAGGCCTTCTCAACTTCTTAGTAATATAAACTTTAGCTTTGTGCCTTTTTAAAGAAACCCACTCCCCATTGAGAAAGGTCAAATCTTTAGGCCCGAC
>JANFPS010000461.1:0-14307 GCA_024703675.1 Drosophila nebulosa
CTTTGCTCGTTTCAGTTGACAACTTGAAGCATTCAAATTTTTCACAGCGTGTTTTTTAAATTTGCACACATTTTATTTCGTCTACTTTTCTTTTTTTTTTTTTTTTGGGGAAATCGTGTTGCTTCCAAGGGGGTTAAAAATTAAATGACTCGCTGCCCAAAGGTTGGAACTACACAACACACTCCAAAATTTTGCGACCCAACTGTCAACAATTCTGCTGTCGGGGCATCGCTGTCTTTCTTTTCTAACGGAACACTAAAGCCCCCCAAAATGTCGACTCCCACGTGTCAGACGAAAAAGTTTATGAATCGAGACCTTGTCGGAAGCAACTTTCTACGTTGGGGCTCTCGTCACTCTGACAGACATAAATCTGAAAAATTGCAAACGCGATGTCCCCTGTTACCAGCTTGTACCGCACGCGGTCAGAAAAAGATATGAAGTGAGACCTTGTCGCAAAAAAAGCAATTTTGTCCCGTTACGGCTCTCCTTCACCTGACGAGCCCACGCAGTCTGAAAAATTTGCAAACGCAATGTCGCCTGTTCGCCGCTTGTCCCTAAAACATGTGTGTATGTGTTTAAGGGGAATTGCTGAATTCGGGAGAACAATACACCCGAAAAAAAAATTTAAAAAAGATAAAAATTTCTAAATTCGAGTGAGACGAAAGGCAACACAAATAAATATCATGGAGTGCTAGTACACTTGGCGATTTATACATAGTATGTTTTTGTTGTACATACATACATATGTCATTTTTGTTGTCTTTATCGCTCTGTCCATACGTTGGTTCAATCGCAAAATGCCTGGTTTTTGCACACTTACCAATCTTAGCCATTAGGCAACAATTTATGCATTATTTAAAAAATTTTTTTTTTTTTTTTTTTTTTTTTTTTTTTTTTTTTTGATACTTAGATCTTATACATAGCGTAGGTTCCCTTTGGGGCACTTTTTTCCCCTCCTGAAGTCGTTTTAAACTGCGCCAGTTAACATCTTTTGGCCGTCGGTTCGAGGAAAAAAGAGTAAACCCTTTCCTGGTTTATTTTCTTTTAGATTTTTTTTATTTCAAATTAAACCTCCTCTTGTTTGACGTTTAAAACCCCAAATCATTTTTTTTTCGGCGACAATGCCCTTCTCTCCTTCATTTAAATTTTGTAATTTTGTATGTTTATATTGTATGTATGTATATAAGTTGTATGGTATATGATGTGTGTAAAAAAGGATGACGTATAATGTACATGTGTGTTTTTTGTTGCCCTTTTTGATTGTTTTTTCCCTGGTTTTGTAGTTGAAGTGTTCGTTGGTGTGGTGACCGGGGAGGTAACTCGCGCACAAGAATTGTGCGTCTCGAGTTCATCTTGTTACAACTCGATGCGACCGAACTCCCTGCGCTAATTATTGATCAAAAAAATAATACCGTTATACACCAATCAGTTTTCAACTTGTTTTATTACAAAACCCCAAACGCAGGGGGCAAATTTGAGTCTCAAAAAAAACGATCTAGAGGCATGCCAAGATAAACAATAAAAAAATCAATGCAAAAGGGCAACAAATAGCGATTCCGTGAAGAATGGCGCATTTTACGTGCACCCAAAATTAAAAAGGGGTACGAGATGAGCGAAACCAAAAAGACAATTGGACGAAGAGAGCGCGCAGATTCGTACCAAACAGACTAGAGGGTTGACCACTCAAAAATATTTTCGAGCATTTACATAAATTCTTTCTTCGCTAGCATTTCAGTAGACCCTGATTTTGAAATTCGCTCCCCAAAAGTGGAAATTTGGGTACATTGGAAAAGGAATGCCCGCCTTCAAGCCCTAAATTAAAATGACCCAAATTGGGGATGTGTTCTCATCAGGAAAAGTAAAATTTTCCAGAAATTGAAACCCCGCCGGAACCATTGCACGGCCTCCTTATTGGTACTGATCCAAATTCTTCGCTGTTCTTGCGTTAAAATTGGAAATTTTCAATTCATTTTTTTCAAATGACATCTTCGGAGCAAGGGAAAATTTTAAAAAATACTGCTGCAATGGTCAAAAATTTAAATTCCCACATTAAAAATTAAAGGCCAAATTTACCACAAATGGGCTCATTACTCCCAAATCCCAAACAAACCCTTTATAAATTTTTACATATTTACTTTAGGGTGGCGAGGATCCGACGGGCACTCGCCAAATCGCGTAAATACACTTTGCAACTAAAATCACCTAAATTCACCATTTGCAACGCGCTTTGTCAGGGGCGGGAAACCTCTTTTAAAATGACCAAGAATTGTTGAAATTATTCAAATCACATAGCTAAGCTAAAAAAGTACAATCACGCATTTTCATCAATCCTGATAGAACACCAGCTGAGGGCATATACGTCGATTCAACGCCCTTTTTGACGACGTGGCTGGAATCAGGGTTTGGCGCCCATACAGCTACGCGAAAAATCGTGATTCGAAAAGAAAAAATTCTCTTAGCCCCATTCCTGATACCCTTTTAATGATGCCCCAATCCACTCTTTTTTTGGGGGGGACAAGACAGATATTGAAAAAAACCCTTAAAGCAAGAGACCGGGTAACGGGAAATTTCATTCTTAAAAATATAAAAACCTTTTAAAATTAATACAGGGATATACTTATAGGAACCGAAACAAAAAAGAATATTACCTCAAAGGATTTCTTTCTTTTGGGTTGATGATTGCGTGGTCAGGATAATATCATTCTACGATGTCGTGAGCTTTGCCAACATTTTGGTCGATATTACGTCAAGTGAGAGTAAACGACTACGATACTTGCTTTTAACCAACAGAAATCCGAACCGAAATCGGTAACTCTGTCATCCTACCATCTCGTACATAGGTAGTCCCGTCACATAAAAAATACATACGGTCTATACCTTCGTACTAAATTTGGCGCCGGGTGCTTTTTTTTTTACTTTACATGAAATCCAAAATGGCAGGAAATTACATCGTTATTTTTTACCTGGACAAAGTGAATACTCGTCATGACTTACGCACGTTTTTTGGATGTATTGGGTTGGGAGTGGCAAAACGAGGATTACCTCATCTCCATCTTATTTGGTTTTATCATAAAATACCCCTATGACATCGTAGTTTTTAATTTCTGCAGAGTTCAGATCCATCCATTGACAATTACTTTTTTGTTTTGTTCTGAAACATGATTCTGGCCCTTCGGAGATTGAATCGTTCACCCCTTGCATGGTAGACGGAAAATGTACAAAGCTTTTTTCCTAAAGTTTTCATAAACGTCGGTTACAAATTGAGGGATATCCAATTACGTCGAAGGTTTCCCCGAAAATGGCGGAAAATCATTCTTAAAAACTATCAAACGTAGATATTGATTTTGGGATAATGGGTGGGGGGGCCCATATCCCTCTACTGAGCAAACATACAGTGCTCATATAAATTTTATTCGCTTTTTGGGTGAAGAGCATTAAGTATATTTGCAAGTATGTAAAAAAAGGAATATATGGCTGTTTTAGAATTGAAAATACTAATAACAGTGTCCCCCGTTAATAAAAATGACGAAATACAAATTACCAAACGGGCCGAAATTCAGCTCTAATAAACTGCCCTGCGATTTTGGGTTTTCCCCGATTCATAAACAAAAACCCACAGTTTGCATTTGCGTCCCCTTAAAAAACGGTCAGCGCGTTTTTCACGAAGAAACGCGCTTCTCAAGTGAAAATCCCCCAAAAAAACTACGCCCCCAAACAAATTTTTTGCATTGTGTAACGTGCAGATGTTTTTGGTCCCCTTCGCACAAACACTGAAGTTTCAAAAATTTACCTAAATATTTTACAGGGGCTCATCGAAAAAATGGATGCCCCGCAAGAAAGGCACCCCATTGAGGCGTGCCCCGGCTTATTTAAGTCAAAATTTGGGTCGTGTATATACGTCCATCAAGGCAACCGAATCTTTTATCTAAAACCGTTGTTTTTTAATGTCACCGGACCATTGTCCTTTCAAGCTATCGGAAGTAAACGGGCAAAGTATCCAACGTATAAAAATCTGTCTTGCACTAGGGGTTTAAAGACACAAACATTTGGGGCATATGCTTTCTGAAGCAGCATTAAACGCAAAAGGAATCAATTCGATTTCTATTTGCTATTGTACTGCTACATTTTTCCCCGCCCGAGCAAATTTTGTGGGGTAAACACAAAGATTCAAAGACTATATATTTGTATCAACATCGACAAGACGGAAAGACCTTACGATATCATTCAGTGACAAAAGTCAATGAAGCTTGATTGCTATTGAGGATCTTTTCATTGTCTTGCGTTTTTCCAAACTGTCTTTCGGTAGACTTCCCCCCAAAACGAAGTCATCTCATTTAAATTTACCAAAATTGAAACGTGAACTGCAGTCAAAATTTTATTGAATGACAGCGTTTTTACTCGCATGTTTCCCATTAATGATGCACAAAAGTAATTTACGACCCATTAATGGGGAGTTTCGGAGGACAAGGGGACTCTTTTTTTTGGGTGCACCAGGAGGAACTGGCAAAAAATTTCCCTTTTTTCGTTTCTTCTTGCCCAGATACGACAAAAAAAAAGGGATCGCTTTGCTGTTGCATCATCTGGCATGCAGCTACTTTATTAGATGGGGGCAGAACAGCTCATTTGGCTTTAAACTGCCCTGAATATTCAAATAACCCCAAACAGTAAAATTATTATCTGGGGTGAAAGCACCCTGGGACATAAGCATTCGCTGGAGGCTTGGATAGACAATGAAAAATATAAAAAACAAGAAAAACTATTTGGAGGCACTTGTTACTCCTTTTGGGGATTTCAGACAAACACTTCCCTTATTCCACGATCAACATACGCTATGAAAATTAAAGCTTGCCTCAAAAAGTCCCACGTGGCGTAATGTTTTAACGATACAAATGACGTGAAAATGCCGTTCAAACGCTTCGGATCCATCCCCCGAACTTTTTCGAAACGCTATTTTGGTATTGGCAAGGAAAAATTCCCCTACAGAAAAAACTAATCAATAAAATTTCAAAACCGGTTTTTGCACAACGTCCACTCGCAAGATTTCTCATCGACTGTTATTTCCCGATGTACCACACAAAATATAAATCTTATGGCTGGGAGAAAGAGCCGTTTTACACGAAAAAAGTGACGTTCAGGTTAAATTTCAAGATACAACAAAAAAAAAAAAATTTTGTTGCCAACTGACTCTGTGTAACAAATCTGTTGATACATTTGCAATACATCGAAGCGTAAATTCCCGTAGAATTTTTTAATTCCTTGGGTTTTCCGGGTGCCCCGCACCACTTACAATTGAAAGTAGGGTCTCCGGTGATTTTGCTCCGTAACTTGAAACCCCCCACTGCTGTGCAATGGCACACGATTGGTTTTCAAAAAATTAAAGAAAAACGTGATTGAGGCCACCATTTTTTAAAGGCAATTTCAAGGGGAAATATTTGTTCCCCGAAACCCCAGATTCCTACAGATGTCCAAATTTAATTCAAAAGATTCAATTCCCAAATTGTTGGGATTCGCGATGACAAACAATAAGTCGCGAGGGGCCCAAAAGTTGTCTTATGTGGGTTTGTTTTAAACACCTGCTTTTCCACGAACAACTATATGTGGCATGTTTTCGGGGTCGGGGAAACCCTCAAATTTGTTTAATTGGGTAAAAATGCCTAACAAAAATATTGTGCACTCTATTGCGCTTACGAATAACTGTATTTTATTTAAATGTCTTTTTAGCAATAATAAAACGTACTTTATTGTTTATAACGTTTTTTGACTATAACTTTATCCCATACCTTAAGTAACTTAGATATTAGAAATTTGAAAAAGGCAAAACAACGTTTGCCGGGTCAGCTAGTACATATATATATATACAAAAAAAAAAAAAATACTACCATTTTTTTACCATATATATTATTAAACAAACAATCAAGAGCAAACATTTAAACGTTCAAAGCATCAAACAAACAACAATAAATAAGTTTTTATATAATAAAAATTAGAAAATTCTCCATTACATAATTACGTTATTTCATAGAGGGGGATGTAGCATGTTCTGAAATATAACGTTAATAATATTACTAACATATTGTTGCACTTTGTTACAATACTTAAGTGCGCAACATTCGAGTGCATTGCCCCTTAAGTAACATGACTACCCATGAGTGCATGATGCTGGACATTGCTGAGTCGGCAAATATCAACACGCGCAGCCGCTCTGGCCCAATATGCAATATGATACATCCTCACTGCATATATACATACATACTTTTATGTAAACATTTATACATTTATACATTCATATGTTTATACATAAGCATACCGCTCCTTTGCCGGCGTCACTGGCAGCGCAGCTACTATAGCTAAAGTTAACAATTGTTATTGAATTAAGATTCATTCAATAAACAGAACTCAAACCAAAACACCTGCCTGCGTCTTACTTTTTAAAATATCAGAAACATAATATATTTTGAACGGATCAACTTCTCTTCTACTATAAAATATACCCTTTGCATTTTGGGAATTATAAGGCCAGATACACCCAAAGATAAGTTGAGGATACCTCTAACGAGAATGAACAATAAGAGATAATAATCAGGGATCACAAAAGAGCACACCGAAACGCTATTGAAAACAAAGCTCAACTTCTTTCACAATATTTTTTCCCAAAATGAAGGCTAAAGTATGTGAAACTTGTAAAATTGTAAAGTATCAGAAGCAACGGTAAGACTCAAGCCACCCCAATCCCAATATGTCCAGGCGAAATAATTCATATTGATCTGTACTCTACACAAAGCAAAATAATTCTAACCGCAGTAGACAAGTTCTCTAAAAATGCAATGGTAAAACTGGTTAGGTCAAAAGCGGCAGCGCATCTGAAAACACCTCTGCAAGAATTTTGATAGCCTTTGGGGCCGACTAAAACGTTGTTAGGGGAAAACGAAAAAATCTAAAAATTTGCCTCAAAAAAGTTTTACTGAAAATCAATAAAATAAAAGCTACACTTCCAACCTTTGCTTCGCCAGAACAGAAAAAATTCAGAGTTTCCACCTCCCAGACAGAAAAAAAAATGCCAAAGGCCCCAAAAAAACCAAAAAAATTTTAGAATTTGAAGACTTAGTTTTTAAACCCTTTAAATAGAATATATAGCAATACACAATCCCAAGGGGAAAAAACTAATTGTTCTTTCTTGAAAACCATTAATAAATGATCCCGAGACTTAAAACCGGGAAGAAAAAAAAAATTACGGAGAATATTTAACAATCAGATGACCATTTAAATATCAAGTTACTTAACAAAAATAAATAATAAATTCAACAGATCAAAAAATAACAAAGGGAAATAGAAATATTAAATAAAAGGTAAGTCAACTGGGAAAATCTAATCTGAAATTCACATCACTTTTCAAATCCAGAAGTTAATTTTTATTGAATGAATTAGGGAAAAAACTCCCCCAATTTTTGTAAAATATCGAGAACAAAATAGAATTTGCAGAAGTAAATTTTAATCAAAGGCAAAGATCACTTAACTGTTCGACCCATCGCCCCATTACCCGAAAAACCCAAAAAAATATTTGTAAATTAATCATAAGTACATTTTGAAATGTCGTGAGAATTTTTTGGAATATTAATTTTTTAAAAAACATAAGGTAAGCCCATGTGTAAACTGAAAGATTTGGGAAAAATTTAAAAAAATTGAAATTCGAGCTTATCTACAGAGACGAAGACCTAAATGCATCCTCACAAACAGCCAACACGTCAAGATCTGAAAAAGTACTCCAGAAGTAATTTCCCAAAACATTTCCATGAATGTAAATGTAAACGGAAGACTTTAAATTAAAAGGGCACTTCGTAATCAAGCGCAGAATTCTACAGTAACAATTAGAGATAATGAAGACCGCCTCAAAGGTACAAGTTCTACCCCCATTACTACAACTTCTACCGTAAAAAAACAATACCCCGTTAAATTTCAGAGGGGATGTTAACACTGGGTTTTTGTCAAACTCTCTTTGACGCAGCCCTAAGCCACCTCTAAAGGGAATCTACTGAACCACTCCAACCCCACAGCATAAATTTAGTCTTTAGTAGCCCCTTTAATTTCCAGAAAAATTCAAAGTTATAACATTTTTTTTTTTTTCTTTAAAAGAAGATTCTGTGTATAACCTAAAAAGAAAAAAAATTTATTTTTTATTTGGGGAAACTTTTTCGGTAACAAAACTTAGTGTCGTGATCGATATTAAAAGCGTTTTCAGGGGAAATTTATTATTGCAAGGCTCAATTTTTTATGAAAAACGGAGTTGTTTTGCTTGTGTTTTTGTTACTTTTTTTGGGAAGCTTTTTAAAAATTTAAAATATTTTCTAGTCTGTTGACATTTTTTGTGAAAAAAGTGTTTTTGGCTATGGTCAAAATAAATTTATTATTGTTATTTTATTTATTAAAAGGACAAAAAAAGAAAAAAAAGTTTAGACAAGGAATGCCGCAAAAAAAACCCCAAAAAATATTACCCAAAGAAAAAAAAAGGTCAGAAATAAAAAACATTGCGACAATAAAAGATTAGTAGTAAGCATAGAAAGAGAAAATAAAGTACTACTAAAATTGACCCTCCCAATAGGACCTTTGAGTTATATTAAAAACTAAAATTAAAAATTTTTCGGGGTCTTGGGTGACCACCCCCAGACAAAAGAAAAAATATTTTATTATTTTTCATTTTTGAGAAAGGTGTAAAAAAACCCTCCAGGTGGTGTAAATTAGCCCGATTCAGAAGTAATATTAGTACATATTCCTTTTTTTAAATACCCCATATTGCCATAAAAAATTTGGTAATAAAATTAAACGAATATTACATATGGATTTAAATTTTTTTCCAAAATTTAAAAAAAAATTTTCATATAAAACAATTTTAGATATGGATTAAAACTCTAAAATATTAAAAATAATTTTTTAAATTGGGTTTAAATTCATATACAAAACTCTTTAAAAAATTTTTTTAAAGGCACTTTTGTACAAAAAGGGTTCAATTTTTGGAAAAAGCATGTAAAAAAACCTACTGTTCTGAGAAAAGGGGAAAACCTCCATGAAAAAATCACCGGTGGTGAAAAAACTTAGTTTTTGGCCAAGTGTTAAAAAAAAAGTGAGTTTGTTGAACTAGTAAATTAAAATGCGCGACTGCTTGTAAAACTAATCTAATTATTCACAGAATTGATATGGAGGCACTAATGTGCAATAAACGGGAAATTTTAGACTAACTAAAATATCATTTCCAAAAGCACCCCGAGGGCTTGGCAAAAATTAAAAGACAATGGTCATTCCTGTGACCTTGGCAGTGGCCCCGCACCCGCCTACAGAAAAAATTTTTCTTTACTCTGGTCATTTTGGCTGAACATGCGTCCCCCTTGCAATTGTCCTGTTGGCAGCGAGAGGGAAAGGAGACCCGCTGCGTTTCGAATTCCCAAGATGCGGTTTTGCCCGACAGGTGTGGGACGTTTGGATTCTCCGAAAGGGGACCACGAGACCCACCAAACATCGTCTTGACCCTGACAAAAGAACCACGTAAACCGAAAGCCAATGGCCACTGCATGAAACTGTCGCTGGGGGGGAAAGCGTTTTCGGGCAAATTTTCTTCGGGGCTGCCGGGCATTGCATTTCCCCCTGCCGCAAACCTTCTGTACCCTGCGCGCTGGAAAATTTTTTTTATGAAACTTTTTGTTGTGAAAGAAGGGCGATTGGGGAGCTATGTCAACAACGGGGACTTGAAACTCCGCCTAGGGGGTGTAGGGGGAGGTCCCCGGCCGGGGGCATCAGGTTTTGCCGCTGTGGGGAAGCAAAGTAGCTTTGAACAATTAATTGTCTTGATCCCGGGACGTTCTTAGAGTTGATCTTGGGTTGACCTGGACCTGTGAGGGAAAACGCTAGTTTTCTTGTTGGAGCGGGGAGACGGAAAAGTGCTGCATTCTGGACTTGGGGTTGTGCATGTCGTGGCCTCAAACACACGATAGGTAGTTGAGAAAACGGTTTTGAAAAGTTTTCAAAAATTAAAGGGCTGTTTTATTAGGAACGGATGTTTCCTCGGAGGATGGTGGAACTCGGAATTTTCTCGTACAGATCGTGATGGGGAAAAGGATACCCCTCTTCGGTGCTGATTTCGTATCGCTCAAAAGTCGATGGCACCCTTGGAAAGCCGTCTGCAGCTCTTGTAAAGCCGTACCAGTGTCGTGAACAACGGTAGGACTATGAAGTAGCTGACTGGGCCCGGGGCATTTCAAGCAAAAAGATCATTTTTAAAACCAGTAAGGTTTCCCCCCGTGGTGAAATCCTTCATTGTCAAGGGAGATTTGGAAACCCATTGCCTTGGGCCTCTTTCCAGTTTTTTTGAATTTTGTGGTAAAACTTTTCCACTTTTAGAAAAAGCAAGGATTGTTTATGTCGGCCGTGAAAAGGGCTCGAAGGGTTTGGGAAAACAAGGCTATCGCCACAAAAATCTTACCTACAAGGGGGGGGCATTCTATGGCCTTGGGAATTTGAAACAGTTTGAGGCTTCGTTGGCTTTAAAGTATTTTGAATAGCAGTATTCGTACTTCGCCTTCACGGTGGTGAGCGTCTGGTCTGGTCTGGGCAAAGGGCTTGGGCAGCGCTCATACTCTAATTCCACCCTTTTCCAGAGGACTCAAGCGGGCTGCAGATTCATCTTGTCGGAATATAGGCAGTGTAGTCGGGCCTCACTTTCCCCGGGGTTCGAAAGGCAAGAGCAAGACAGAAAGTGATGAAGGACGATAAACAAAAACTATAACCTAACACTAATAGATAAGTTCTCAAAATTCCCATGTGCCTACCCTTCTATGAAACATTTTTTCAGTCTTTTTGAAATATCTAAAAAACTAATCTATGAACAAGGTGCAGAATTTTCCCGCAGTATATTTAAAAATTTCTGTAATCAATACGACTCCCTGTATGTAACGACCTTCCAAAAGTGTCCGCATCCTCCTGTACCGAAAAAATAGACTAATTCAGAATTAAATAAAAAATACAAGTAGACAATCAGGAAAAACTCTTTTTGAAAAAATTTTTACATCATTCATGTACAAAATATGACCTTTGATTTTTGCTGGACGTATACATATTTTAAACAAACAATTAATACTAATCGTGATATTTTCAAAAAAATTTAAATTTTCCAAACCAAATTTACCAGAGGGAAAAAAAATGTTTGGTACAAAAACCAAAAATAGTTTAGATAAAAAATTTAAAAAAACAAAAAAAACCCCCAGCCCCTTTTTCCCCCCAAAAGAAAGCATTTTAGGAAGGAAATTTAGAAAAAAGTTAATCCAAAAAACTCTAAATATAATTTCTCAAGATAATGGTAGTACATAACTAAAAAAATTATTTAATTCTTGTTTTTTACCGAGTTACTCATTGACTTTTAAACTTTTTTTAAGCAAAATAGAATATGTATCCTTTTGGGTTGTGTCGGGTTTATTAAAACCGCTGATAAGGCCCCTCCACATAAAGAAAATTAGCTCCCTTCTCCAAACACCCCTCATACCTTACGCATTATTTTGGGGGGGTGGAGTTTCCAACCCCAAACTCGCGACTAGTACTCTTGGTCCCAACCAACACAATCCAAATTATGTATTTGTTAACATATATCCATCTATTCTTTATAAAAACAAACTAACACATATGTAAACGTAAATTTAAAAATAAGTAATTAATAAATTAAGCAGCTCCGTCGTTACGGGGAGCCACTTCTAAGGGCGCCATATTGCTCAACTCCTTCGCCAAGTCCCAGTGGGGTGGAATGGGAACGAATGGCTTGTCCGCATTTGTGAGCCCGTAAGAGTTAAATCTCATCTGCATCCCTGGAGTTCGATGTCGTGATGAATGGTGGTCGTTATATGGATCCGGGAAAACCCCCAGCCCTCGACTATGATTTTTTTAAAAAAAATTTTTTTTAAAATTTCCCCATTTTAATACTTTTAAAATTAAACTTTTTACCCTCTTCGTTTTGGGTTTGGAGCTATTTAGGGAAACAACTGAAGGCGCTCTTTACGCACCTACTTTTTACGATTGTCTGCATATCACGATGCACGTCATTTTGGGTGTCTTCAATTTTCCGAGCACGCGGAAGCCATTCTCGATGATCATATTGGGCATGTCTGCATACGAGGCTACCTGGAGCCAGTGCATTGCATTGTAAACAACATCCTTCTAATGCTGGTGCTCGCCAAAACAGGTGCTGCGTAGGGTATCAGCTTATTAAACTTAGCTTGTTGTTCAACGCGTTGGTTAAGCGACTCCTCACGTATCTGCGCCTTTTTTTTTTAGCCTGGTCTCCAAGACGGGCGCTTATCAAA
The DNA here is from genome assembly GCA_024703675.1 of Drosophila nebulosa. NCBI lineage: Eukaryota > Metazoa > Arthropoda > Insecta > Diptera > Drosophilidae > Drosophila > Drosophila nebulosa. The sequence continues at coordinate 12,336 of JANFPS010000461.1, forward strand.
TCTCTTGTAGTAATTTTTTTTTTCTTGCGGGGTTTCATGACTTTGCAAATTAAATCTGTTTTTTGTGGTCCCAAACTCATCTACGAGACTTGAGCAGCAGCCGAAATTGAAAGCCTTTTCAATCTCTGATTCTTCTTGGGGCTACCCCCTTTTGCTCTAACGCGCCCTTCGGCGCTGAGCCATCAGCTGAGTACTAGTTGGCCGTGAAGCTTCCATTATCATTGGACAGGCGAATATTAAAAAACTGGGTTTCCCAGGCGCCTACTGTATGGCCCCGAGGCCCTGAGAAAAACCATGGCCCGAACTTTTCGTCCTCCCCCATGGAATTGAAATTGTAAAGTTAAAGGTTGATGAAAAAAACAGAATTCACATGGGAAATTTTTTTTTATTTATTTTTATAGGTAATTCGATTTTTAAAAAGTTCGTAAATTTTAAAATTATAAAATACTACTTACCCGGCCACTTTTCGCTGTGGCTATTGTAGTTGCATATAAAAAAAAAGGGAAACCAAAAAAGCATTTTTTTAAATGCGTTTAATTTTGTAATACTTGTGGTATACAATTTTTTTCTTTTTTCCCATTCTCGGCATAAATTAAAGACTATCGGTTTACCGACACGGGGAACACGCCAATAAAATTTCATTGAAAGCAACCCGCATCTAAACCCAAACCCAAAATTTCCTAGTTTGCCCCTGGTTTTAAATTAAATTTGTCAGGCGTGCCAAATGAAGGGGGAAAACTGCAATTTTTTAAATTTGGAAACGGTGTATCATGGGATATAGGATCCTAGGAATCCTTTGTTTCCCACAACTTTTGTCTAAATTTTTCTTGACCGCGAGCGCGTGCCTTTGCGAGTTTTGGGCTGATCATTTCCCGAACATAATAATTGGGACACCTTTTTTCCCCAATTTCAAATGTGTGGTGGCATTCCAGGCAATCAAGTGAGTTCAAAAACTCCTTGGTAATTAACCGCTTCATCTGCCCCAAAACAGTGTCTATTACTTATATGTAATTTCCCCAGTTTCTTGCTGGATTGGATGACTGATTAAATTGATAGACGTCCCTTTTTCTTGGCACAAGTATGCTCGTTCACTTTAGCCAATCGTGATTCCTATAATGGATTCGAAAATCAGGAAACTTTTTCCATTTGTTTTTTCTTTTGATGCAACTAAATTTCAAAAATTTTGGGCAATGATATTTTTTCTTGACGTTCATTCTGGCAGCTTTCCGTTTCCCTGTCCCCGTAACTGTTGTAAAATACTCAGCTGATTCCCCCGTTTTGCAAATGGCAGCATATTCGTGTCAACTGCAATGTTCGCACATGTCGCCATAATGTTGAAATTCGGCAAAGATTTTTTTCGTCCCCCTGGTGTCGATCGAGAAATAACAGGAAGTTTTTCTAAACCCCTGCTACCCAAAATCCAACGTTTCCGAATGGTTTTATCGGCTCTCGTAAATCCCGCATGATCATCAAGGCCCCCGCGATTTTTTTTGTCCATCGGCATTCATCCCAAACAATGAGTTTACATTTCTGCAATACTTTTTTTATACCTGATCCCTGGAAAGTTGCAATGGGATTCCACATTTTCATGTTCAATGGGGACTTTAGCGCTGAATGGCAGTCCCCTTCCACCCGGGAACAATGTTGCGCTATTCCAGATAAACAAGCTAAAACGATCCCCCTTTTTGGGTTTGAACCCTGGCCAAAAACAATCTGATGAGGAAAGTTTTTTCCCCCCTTCCCCTCTGGAGCATTAAAAAGAAATGCCCCCACTTCCCCTATTTATTGTTTGCAAACATGATCATAAAAGTCCCCTCTTTCACGGGTTAAATTTTGGGAAAGTTTCTCGGACATATGACTGAAGATCACCATTTTTAAGTCTGCTCACGGGGTAAAACCCTCAAACGAAGCAGTCGATTTTGGGTGGGTGTTTTCATTCCCAAATTTCCTTTGCACTTTTTTTTGCAAAATT